>VMDR010001696.1:0-115300 GCA_007922815.1 Macrotus californicus
GTGCCTAGATCGTGGGCTCGGGTCCCTGTTGGCCAGGCCCTGGGTGGCAGTGAGAGGGATGCTGTCCCCATGTACCTGGCAGCCTGTGTGTATTGATGGGGGTCCTCTCCCAGGATGGGGTGTGTGTGTCCCTTCCCCTTTCTCTCCCCAGAAGGTGGCAAACTAGCTGAGGACTACCTCAGACCGTCCTCAGCCCTTGGTGGTCTGTCATCCATGGAGTTGAGTTTAATGGCCTTTGGGGGTCTAAGAGTCCCAGACCCCGTCCCCTGCTTTCCTTGTCTGGCAGGGGTGAAAGGGGGAGGAGAGAATCTTCTCCAATGAGAGGGGACTGCACCTCTTCAACCCTGGTTTGGCATTTTATGTGCTGGGAATGAAAACCCAGCGTTGCTATGGAAACTGCCATCCCCTGCTCCCTCTGTTATTCTCTGTGGGAAGCTCCTGTGTCAGGGGTAGGGGGTGGGTGTGTAGGGGTACCCCCCTGCACTGGGTGTGGGAACACATAGGACTGGCTGGGGGGTGGGGGAAGCAGGGGAGGATGGGAACTGGGAGAGGGGGTCTGGCCACCCAGCTCCCAGGAGAGGCCTCAGGGCCTCTGACTTGAGGGCAGAGCGAAGGGCAGCCATGAGCTCAGGTGGCTTCTGAGGAACTATCCTGGTAACAGTCACGCTCGAAAGGCAAAGAACAGTTCTCAAAACACAGTCAGATGGGCTGTTTGGAAAGGGCGCGGGCCCTACAGTTACCAAGACTCCAGCTCAAATACCAGCATAGCCAGCTTCCCCGAGCCTCAGTTTCTCCATGTCTAGAAGTTACTCTGGGTGACAGTAACCTCACAGAGTGGTCACCTGGGATCGTGACTCTAGGCATCTGTCCCCTGCCTGGTGTCTGTATAGGAGGTGGCATCCAGTTAAGGAGGGCCCCTTCTCCCCCCACCTTGCCTGATCCTACTCAGGTAGACAGTATGAGCCCCTCTTTACAGATGAGGAGACTGAGGCTCTGCCAGGGGAAGGAAGGGGCCCACAGTCCACTGGGAGTCAGGGCAGGGTGGGGGACTGAACCAGGAGCTTTGGGTGCTTCTCCTTTCCCTCCAGCCCCGCTTGCTATCGGCTGCTGCCTGGAGCTGGCTTTGACCCTCAGTCCCGTGCCCCGCAGGACCCCTGGCCCCAGCCCCGTGCTGGTCCCCAACGCATCAGGGCGACCAGGCCTGCAGCGGTGCAACTCTCTTCTGACTTTTCATATTAAAATAGAATAGAGTGCTGTGCTTTCTCTGTGGGAAAAAGGTAGGGTGGGGAGAAAAGCAAGCCCTAACACTGCTGCCTCCTGCCAGCACCCCTCTCGGCTCCCAGAATGGAAAGAGTTCCTTACGGGTGATTTGTTAGCTCTTTCTGGGGCAGGAGAAGGTGGAAGACTAATTTTAACTTCTCAGGGATTTTTTTTAGCTTTCATGTCTATCAGACCAAGGGTAGGACATCAGGTGCCCCTGATGTGGGAGGGGGGGGTGTAGAATTGAAGCAGGGGTAAGTTTGCCTCCACCAGCCAGGTGCTGCAAATCCCAGTGGGAGGGATGCCAAGAAGGTCAAGGTCTGCTGGTGCTCATGGCACCGGCTCTCCAGAAAACCTTCTGCTCTGCCTCCTGCAGAGCCAAGGAACGTGTCACCCCAAGGGTTAGGGGGGCTGAGGCCAGATGCATGAGTTTGTAAAACCTGCATTTGCTGTGTGGCTTTGGACAAGTGCCCTCCCCTCCCTGGGCCTCAGTGGTCTCCCCTGTCACAGAGGGATAGTCATTGCTGTCTCACCCCCTTTCCAGGGCAGCTGTGGAGGCTCAAAACATCACTGGGCTGATTTTTGGGCCCCAGCATGAAATGAGACATAGAAAATCTGGAGAGGGTCCCCAGAGGGGGGATCAGAATGAGGCAAGGACCCCCAGTCTGTCCGATGGAGGGGGAGGACCAAGAGATCAGGCTCCGTTTTGTGCCCAGCCCGGTGCCTGGCACATGAAGGGTCATTGGTACACATTTATGAATGATAAATCAATGAGAATCCCCCTGGGAATGGAGACAAAGTTAGCCTGGAGAAGAGGCTTATGGGAAATGAGCCAACTGATCTCCACGCAGCAGAATGGCTGTGAGGGACATGGGCTAGAGGGAGACACGGGCTAGAGACAGGTCCTGGGGACAAATGAGCAGACGCTGTAAGGACAGATGTCGATCTGTATGAGGGCCATGGGGGTAGGAGTGGGGAAGCGAATTGCATTAGGTCCTGGTGATGTGTCTGGGTCCCGGAACAAACAGCTAAGTTTTATTAAGTCCTGGCTCTGCAGGTTAAGGTGAGGACCCAGTGCCTGGGGCCCAACCTCCAGGGTTCAAATCTCGGCTCTGCCACTACCCGGCTGTTTGGTCCTTGGAGAGTTGCTTCCCATCTTGGAGTCTCAGTTTCCTCATTTGTACACTGGGGATAGTCATGTTATGTAACTCAGAAGTAGCTGTACGGATCATAGCATACGTACATGTCTGTGTATACCCCTACCCCAGGATGGGGCCTGGCAAGCGGTAGGTGTTTATTTTAGCAAGTACTGTGCGACCTTGTCCATGACTTTCCGTAGGTCCCGAGCTACTTGGGTTCATGGAATCTCCGCGGTGATCCTATGAGAGGTGCTGCTGTTTTCCCCATTATCCAGATGGGGAAACAGAGGTCCTTCAGACTCAGCAATGTGCCCAAGGTTACCTACCTTGAAGGTGGCAGCAGCAGAACTTGAGCCCAGCTCTGCCCCCCTTGGAAGCCTGCAGTCCTATTCACTGTATGTTCCCATCTACGTGGGAAGACCAGGCCCCCATTTCCCAGGCCAGGAGGCAGAGGCCCAGAGAGCAAGTACAGGACTGGAATCCACAGAGCCGTCTACAGGCAGAACATGGCCTTGCCTCCTGAGCCCACAGGCTGGCTTTCCACTGCCCCATACCTTCAGCCCATGGGTGCCATCGAGGCAGGAACAGGTGGCCCTGGGTGGAGCAAGAAGCTGCCTGTTGCTGGCCACGAGCCAGTACAGGTGGGAGGGGCCCTTCAAGATGGCACAAGGTGACCTTTCTGCTCCCTGCAGCCTGAGGTTGGATGATCAGATGAGATGATGAATGTGGAGGCTCTTGAGGAGGTAAATGTGTGACACGTGAGACAGGAGAGCAAGCACAGAGTCTTGTGTTGTGGGGAGCAGGAAGTCCCACACTTGCCTGGCTCACCCCTCCCCTTCCCGCCCCCCATCTCCCTCTATCTCTCTTTGTCTGTGTTACTGTCCTGTCCCTCTGTCCCTCTCTCCCATCCTCCTTCCCTCCTTTTTGGGAAAATGAGTGGTGCCCCACCCCTCCAAGCAGCACTCAACCAAGATGAGTAATTAATCCCCCATCTTCCTTATCTGGTCCTCTCAGATTTGGTTACTTTTGCCCGAAGAAGATTCAGAGACGTGTGAGATCCAGAGTAAGTTACAGAATTTAACTGAATTTCTCTGCATGAAAACATGTAGCCCTCAGAGGTCACTTGATTAAAGGAGTCACTGGATCGATGTGACACCGCACCGCTAGGCTCTACTGCTGTGTCAGCGTCAGACACGGGGGCAAATAGATAATCCCGGGGTTATTTACACGCCTGTGTCAGGCAGACACTATTTCTCTTTCCCTAGAGTTGTGTTAGAACTGCTCCGCAGGCATTTTAGAGAGGGGTCCAGACGTGAGGGAAGGAATAGGAGACAATCTTAGGAAGATGCACAGGCCTCAGGGCTTCTTACACTGAGATCCGAGGAACTGGAGGAGTCTGAAGATACGCAGCTTTCATCCACACAAACGAACAGCTTTTCTTTCTCTTTCTTTCTTTCTTTCTTTCTTTCTTTCTTTCTTTCTTTCTTTCTTTCTTTCTTTCTTTCTTTCTTTCTTTCTTTCTTTCCTTTGGGATGGAGGGTTTACTCTGTCTTAGGCCATGCAAATGCAAAGGGGGTGGAGATAGATGCCGACAGGCAGCAGGGACAGGTCCTTGTCCTTCTGGAACTTGGTGCCCAGGGGAGGACAAGGCAGGCAAGCAGGCAATTAAGATGAAGTATGTGAAATGCTTTGAAGGGGTGAACAGGGACCATGAGGGCTGGCAGAGGGGCCTGTTTGCTGGCACTGGGGGAGGTGCTGGCAATATGGGCACAGTCCTAGACAGGCTTGGAGCCAGAGTGACCGATAGCACATGGGGTTCAGCTGACCAAACCCATGTGGCTTCCAGCCCTGTGGGTGCGGTCCGCAGAATGGCCTGGAACCAGGAGGTCTTTAGAGATGCGAAGGGAGCCTACTGGGGAGTGGATGGTGTAAGCAAAGCCACGGAGGGGGCCATGTGCAGAGCCTGCCGAGGGGCTGTGGGAATGTTGGGTGACTCTAGCAGAGGTTCGTTTAGGGGAGTCAGGAGAAGGGGTTGGTGAGGGGGTGGAGGCCACCTTCTCCATGATGGGGGGCCTGGAGGTCTCTGAGCTGGGAGCAGCCGGGGCAGAGCGGCAGGCTGCTGGGCTTCGCGCGGATCACTGCAAAGGTTGGCTCCAGCTTGGGAAACATAAGCCGGACCAGGTGGAAGGCTTGTCCCTGCTGGCCATCTGTTGAAGAAGGGTCACGTAAGTGCCACCTGGCTTCCTGGGGGGAGATAACATCTGGGTGGCAGAGAGCACTCCTCGGGGGGAGGTGCTTGATGGGGCCTGACTATGATTTATTCAGCAGCATCAGACACCTGCAGTCTGGGGCCGCCGCCGGCCTTGGCCGCTCTCCAGGACTCATTCTGGGTGCGCGTGCCTGTCTCTTTGGATGACCAGGGCGTGGGGGATGGGGGACGGAGGCTAGCCCAGGGGGAGCGGCCTCCTCCATCTTCAGCTGGGTGGCAGTAGGGGCCGGGGGTGTGTCCAGCTCCCCTGGTGGCTCACGCTGCTTGCTGCAAGGGTCCCAGTGGCACTGTTCTTGCCCAAGGAGCTTTGCTGCTGGGCTCATCATTGCGTGACGCTGTGCCCTAGTAATCCAGACAGAACTCACCGCCCCCAACACCCTGCTGACCTCTCTCACGCTCTGTGTGTGTGTGCTCGTGCCCATGTGTGTGTGCATCCGTGTGCATGCTGTGTGTGTGCCACCTGGAGGTGTGCCGTGTTTTCGCGAATCTAATCTAGCTCGATGCTAGCACAGACGAAGAGTCGATCATCACTGGTAAAAACAGCACAAAACCAACACCGGCCAGCATTTCCGTGCCCTGTGTATTGTGCTTCGCCAGAACCTGCTCATGTCCACGTCCCGGCGCTGGTCTCACCGTGACCCTGAGCAGTGGGCAGGGCCAGGAGCAGGCAGGGCTCCTCGACCCCACGTTCATAGTTCGCTTGAAGAGACAGAGGTCTCATTCTCTGCCCTCAGAGCTACGGCAGGCACTTCTTCGGGTTGTCCTGACGGTTTTAAAAACTGCTAGTTTGATCATTTTGTTTTAAAAAATTGTTTTTATTTAGCTAATGGCTTCTTAGCGATCTGGGCACAGCAGCTGGTCAGCGTTAAGCTTAGCCACCTAACGTCGATACTAGCCAGTGTTTGAATTTTCACTGCACAAGATAAACAAATGCTGTTGCCCTACTATGTCCCACCCGCTTTGGATGTGTGGCAATGAAGGCTGAGACTGGCCGTGGCAGGGCCGCTGACTTTCCCTAATGACAATATCCTTGTATTTTGTTTTTTAGCAGATCCTAAACTAAGCACGATGCAGGCATGATCTCAACGAATCATGACTGCAAACCTATGAAGCGGGTATCGATGTTATTCCGTTTTGCAGGTGAGGAGACTGAGGTACAGAGAGGCTCAGTGACGTACTTACAGTTACACAGGCTGAGGTGGGGGTGCTGACATCCGCATCCAGGCTGTCTGTCCCCAACGCCCGGGAGAGTCACCACTAGGCTGCACTGCCTCCCTCTGGTCTGGTTTCTCTGCCAGAGCAGGGTTTCTTCTCCACTACCAAGAACCCATGGAGGACCGTGGACTTGGGCAGTGGATGAGGACGGAGGGCGAGCCCTGCCTTGCAGCAGTGATACCCCAGGCCAGGGCAACTGGGTGATGCACCTGCATTAGGCTCCCCATCCTGGCTGCTCTCTGCAGCTCCTCACCGCCATCCTCAGTCAGGAACTAACAGGGGTTCCCCAGGGGGGAAGGGAGGGGAGGGTGGCCCAGCGAGCATCCGCAGGGCCCTGCCGGTGAGCGTGGGCTTCATCTGGTCTTTACGTAAAAGTTGCTCTGCTTCCCAGATTGCCTCCAATGCAGCCATTTAACCACTTGTTTTGTGTTTATGATACAGAGGAAGAAATGAAAAGGTCTCCAGGGGAAAAACAGGAAGAAAAAAAACCCAGGAGTGATTCTGGGGGCTTGTCAGGCAAGATGGGGAAAGAAACCAGGTCTGGGACTGGTTTCAAGATTAGAGCGAGCAGGTGGCTTCCCCCGGCTTGGGCGGTGAGATCCAGGATTCCAGGAGTGGGGAAGAGGGGAGAGTCCTTCTGATGACAAAACAGGGCAAGCAAACTGCTGATGACTAAGGGCCTGCCGTGTGCCAAGCCTTTGCCTACTCTCTCTAGTTCTCGCGACACCCCTGTCTTACAGATGGGGAAAGGGAGGTTTGGCTGATGTCAGACTGTTGGAAGGTTTCCCCACCAGAATTGCTGGGGCACACACCTTCTGGTCTGCAGCCCAGGATCGCACCTGCCGTGACATAATCTCTTCACCATGCACTCATTCATTCTCTCCCTCACCCTTTCCGTTTGCTCCTTTTGTGCTCATGAGCTTTCTTGCTTTTCCTCGAACACACCAAACACGCGCCTGCCGCAGAGCATCTGCACTTGCCGTTCCCTCTGCACGGAACGCTTTCCCCACAGATGTCCACCTGGCTCGCCCCCTTGCCTCGTTCCGCTGCATCGCGCCGGCCACCTGTCTCCAGCAGCTCCCCGTTGCTGTTTCTCCCACCTGGCCCATGCCACTTTTCTTCACAGTGCTAATCACCACTTGACCTTTTATTATGTTACATATTTATTATATTACAGTTATGTGATACTCCCCTCTCTGCTCTGCAACCTTAGCTCTTAGAGAGCAGGAGTTTTGTCTGTGTGGGTCACCGTTTTACCCACAGCAGCTAGATTGGTGCCACACGTAAAACACGCTTAAACAGATTTCTGCTTGCTGAGCGGATGAGCACCTCGTATGTGCCAGACCCTACCCTGGACGTTGAGGACACGCACGTGGTGCAGACTGTCCCCTGCTCTTAGGGAACTCATACTAGAGAGACAAAGTGAGTGACCACAAGGGAACGGTGGGCCAGGGTGGGTTCCCAAGCAAGAAGATTCTCTTTACCCTGGGGCAGAGCCTACTGAATGATGCTTCAATATCGGCTCTCCTCTTTTTTCTTAACCTCAGAACCCCAAATTGGGCATGAAGTCACTCATTCAGAATAAAGGCTACCTTTCCCAGCTTCCCTGGCAGCCTGGTGTGGCTGTGTGACTCAGTGGTGGCCAATTTCCAGGAACTATCCTTAGAGAAAGGGGATGTGCCCTTCTTCACCCCTTCCTCTGCTTATTACATTGTGATGTGATGGCCAGCCTTGAGCAGCCATCCTGGGCCACGAGGACGAGGCCATACCCCAGGGATGATGGAGCAGAAAGCCCAGGTGTCTGCCACTGAGCCCCAGAATTAACTTAGCTGAGTGAAAAAATAAAGTCTCTGGTTTAATCCACTTTTCTTTTGGGTTTTCTGTGGCTGACCGTTGAATGATCCCAATCCTAGCAAATACAGCCTTGCATGGAATGGGGAGAAAGTGTCTGGGAGACTTACTTTCCCACACAGCATGAGGTGGCCCTGTCACCCACCCAGGGGCAGAAGCTGTGGCTGTCCTGTGTCTGGATCTAGGCTGTGGAATGGGGCAGGACCCGTTAGCCCTGTGGGTGAACTAGCTATGGTAGCATTCATTCGACCTCCACTCATTCACCTGCCTTGTCATTCATTTATTCAATCATTGCGTCATTTGCTTGTGAGTTCATTCGCTCATCTACGCCTACATTAAAATGTTTCATGAAGCGGGTACCCACAGGGCTGGGACTCGTGTTCAAGCTGGGAAGGGAAACAGTTTGCAACTGAAGCTTCCCTTGGAGACAAGAGCAGAGCAGGGCTGGTTCGTTCACCAGGCCTCAGCCCTGACTGCAGGAGTCTCTGAGAAGTCACATTCCGGGTTGCAAGACCATGCAGTTCCTGGGGGAGGGGCACAGGGCCCTCCAGGTTCCCAGGTTGTCCCTTCACTCTTCCTGTGGCTGGGCAGGGCCTTCTCCCACCCCCAACTCCTGCATGAGAGCAAGGAAGACTTTTGAAGCACATTGCACACTCATTGTGTCATGAAAGGTGGTTGGTTAGCAAGAGAAGGGTTTGGTATCTTGTGGCCTCTGAAAAATCTATAAAGCGAATAGCCTCTGCTTAGGGCACCATGCTGAGAATGTTCTAGAAGTGACTCAGAAACTCATAGGCCTTGTACATTTGCTGTAAAGCTGAGCCAGTATCCCAGGGGAGGGTGGCGTTAAAAAGATCACAGACAGAAGGGACACCAGATGCTCTCTGAGGCGTCCTCGATAGGAAACAGAAAGTGGCTTGGTGACAACAAGAAGGACTCACTGGAGGACTCACTGGATGTTTGCTGTTGGCTCGGAACGAGCCGGCACTGTTCCTGGTATTTGATGGGCCCGTCCATCCTTGGAGCCACTGTGGTCAAAATTGAGGGTTACTAGACAGAAACAAAGCAAACGGATCTATTTCTGTTGTCTTTTGTTATAACAAACCTTCCCAAAACTCCGTGGCTTAAAATAACAAGGGCTTTACAATTTCTCATGCTTCAGTGGCAGGTCAGACAGGGCTCCTGGGTCACGCAGTCACGGCTGGGCACACATGCAGAGTGAAAGCAGAAGCTGACACGCCTCCAGAGGTTTGCGACTGGCGCAGCGTCACTTCTGCCACATTCTGTTGGTCAAACCCAGTCACACAATATCCCAGGCTCCCGTGGGGAGCAAATACCCTTGATGGGAGGGATCGTGGGTGACCATATGGGCAGACAAACTCCCACAGGAAGTTGATAGGGATCGTGGAACCCAGGAGGGAGATAAGGTGTGATTCACACAAATCTGATTTATGCGCAACGTTACGAAAGCATGTTTGTTGCCTAAAGCGAAGCTCACCGCTGACCTGCAGAGGGCTGGTGCTGGGGTTCTGCACAGCTGGCTCTGCCTCTCTTCCACTCTCCTGCTTCCCTGTTCTCCAAACATCCCCATGGGCTGGAGACCACTAAAATGAAAGAGAAACACACCAAGGCTGCAGTCATTAGCATCCCAGAACAGTGGACTCTGTTCTTGGCAGATCTCAGGTAGTTGGCTAACCTCCACCCAACCTGCCCCCGCCAACTTTCCCAGCTCACGACTTTGAAGCGATGAGCCCACTGGATTGTCTGGCATTGGCAGAAGTGCCAGGTGCCGACCCAGAGAGGAAATAGACTCCTTGCCTTCAGTGAGGACCAGCCTGCCCGGGGGGCTTGGGGTTCAGCTCTAGGCTCAGCGGAGGGCAACTCACATTGATTGAGTGCCTCCTGTGTGCCAAGTGGTGCTGGGCATGTCTGGCCCCTGCTTTTCTCTTGAGCCTCATCTTGCACTATGTTACCTCCCCCTGCTTCCCAGTCAATACAGGGATATTTCAGTTTTCCAAACGGGCTACTCTCCCTCATCCAGGCCTTTGAGTGTCCTGTTCCCTTTGCTTGAAACACTCTTTCTCTGGTTAGCTCCAATGCATTCCTCAAATCTTGGGCTCTCTGCCTTCCCTGCTTCACAGCTGGCTCCTAGCCCAGTGCTCTCTAAATGTTTGTTGAATGACTGAGGGAGGGAATGAACGAGTCCTTACAACAGCCCATTTGACAGATGAGGTAACTGAGGCTCAGAGAGAACTAGCTTGTTCAAGGTCAAGATGAGGTAAGAGCCAGGATTTAAACCCAAGATTGTTTGGTGGTCAGACTTGTGCCCTTTTGGCTACACCTGGCTCATAAGGGTAAACGGGGGTGGACGACAGTGATGGGGAGTGGGGGACAGTGCTGGTGGCATAAATGAGAGTCCAGGCACCTCTCTGTCCATTGCTCACGAGGAGCAGCGCCAGAGCCAGAGGTGGAGCCTGGGCCAGGCCGCTGAGTCGTACAATGCTTAGCTGAGCCTGAGAGCCTGGCCTCCCCCCAGTCTCTCTTGAACTGAGGATTCACAGGCACTTCTCTCTAAAGGGAGCTACCAAGCCAGCGGCTCAGCTGGCGGTCAGAGCCCAGAGAGTTGGACAAACTCCGGGATCCTCGACAACCTCTGGTTAAAGGAGGGTAGATTCCAGTTTGGAATCAGAGGTGCCAATGCCCGAAGAACAGACAGAATGCCACACTGTAGCCGACGCCCCACAGCAGAGAACACGGGCCTCAGGGGTCCAGGCAGACTCAGGATCCCATCTCCACCAGTTAGAACTGTGTGGCTCAGTTACTTCACCCCTCTGAGCCTCGGTCTCCTTGTCTGGAAAATGGAGATAATAAGACACTCCTTGTAGGGTTGCAGAGGAAGTTAAATGTGTGAATTGTGCAGCATGTTAGAACAGGGCCTGCCTGGCCAACCCGAGCCTGGCATAGGAAGCAGGTGATAAATATTAGGCTAGAAGGCCTATTATTGTTCCATTGCCATTGAACCTCTCCTACCTCAGCTTCTCTCCCGTGTAATTTTTTTTGTTCTGCATGTTACCTGGGGCTGTGGGAGGACCAGATGTGATTGACAATGGAGAAGACACCTGTAAATTCTTCTCCAAAGGGCAAGGCTAGAGGCAGTTGCGTTGTCCTTGTGTCTCCGTCTGGACCATACCAGGCCAAGGCCAAGGAGTCCGATAAACATCTAGAGAGAAGCAGAAGCCATGAGCTTGGGAGATGATGGTGATGATATTGATGATAGATTTGATGACAGAAATGATGATGGAGAAGATGATGGAGATGATGATGATGGTGATCATGATGGAGATGAAGATGATGATGTGGGTGGTGATGATGATGATGGTGGTGATGATGAGGATGGTGGTGATGATGGTGTTGGATGTATGGATGAATAGGAGAGGGCCTGTCGTAGCATGTTCAGGTCAACACTTCAGAAGACAACAGGAAGTTATCAAGAGATCAGAGGACTAGTTGTTCACAGACCCAGATGTTTTTCAGTCTAGGCTCTGCCTCTTGCTAGTCAAGTGACTTTGGGCAAATCACTGAGCAGCTCTGATTTAGTTCTGTTGCCTGTGGAAGGGAAACGAAAACCCTGCCCTGCTTACTTCCCAGGGAGGTTACGGCCATGATCACCTTCCTACCGCGGCTGCGTCTGAGAGCAAATTCCACCCGTAGGCAACCACTGCCGCCAAGATGATGTAGTGCCAAGGCAAGATCTGTCACTTCCTGCCCAGGCATCTTGAAGCTAGTTAGGTCCCTCCCAGCCTCAGTTTCCTCATTTACAAACGAGTCTAACAGTGCCACCCACACAGGGTGTTGCAGCCTGCTCAAAATGGGTTCTTGAAATCACAGGGACCAACCTAGTGCCTGCAGGGAGTGGGGACTGCAGGAACAGTCCTCATTTTGATTTAGAGCCTCTGATCCACTCTGGTTGTTTCTTTTCTGGCCATACCCTCAGCTTGGCCCAACCTGAGATAATGACCACGCCTTCCCAGTCAGCAAACCTGTGCTGTGGGACAATCTTCAAGGCCTGGATGAGGTTCCAAAGGGCTGCCCTGTGTGGCCGTGCAGGCGGCTTACCATTCAAGGGCACTCAGCGAAGGAAATGCAGTTGTACTTTCCCCCCCACTCCCCAAAGCTGTGAGCCTTAGAGAGGAGCTGCCACTGCCTGGAGGAGGTGCCTTTTTCTAATTTGCATAGGACTGCATATGGGCTGGAAGGCACCTGAGTCACCTGTAGTGGGATTCATGCAGCTTAGAGATGTGGAATTAGGTGGGGGCTCAGAGAGGATCTGACCCAACTTTCTTGTTGCAAAGAAGAGGGAACCGACTGCTTTTCATTCATTCAGTGAACCTTTACTGGACATCTACTATGTGACAAGTGTCATCTCTATGTTCAGCAGGAGGCAGACAGGGCCAGATGAAAGAAGGGCATAGGATGTGGCAGGCTCACTGGTCCTCCTGCTAACCTTTGGCCCCGGGACACGCCTCTATCCTTATCATTCTGCCTCCAGGGATGTTTGGCAAAGTCCTATTGTGCCAGGCATGGTGCCAGTCTACTCCAGCTAGCCGTTCTCTGCACTGACTGGTACCCGACCCCGTGCCCTCGCTCCAGCTGGGCTTGTGCAGCTGGTGACCCACTGACCCCTGCTGTAGGCTGAAGGCTGGTTCCGATGACTGGGCTTGCCGAGGCCAGACGTGCAGCCCTGGATGCACATTCAGCGGGAAAGAGCACCGTGCTAGGAGTTGGGACCTGGGCTCTGGATCTAGCCTGCGATTAACATGTGTTGAACTTGGTCAAGCCACAAACCATCTCTTTGTCTACAAAATGGGAAGGTTGGGTCACGTGACCTCTAAGATTTTGCCAACTCTAACCTGGTCAGGGGTTCTCAAATCTTGGCATGTAATGGAATTGCTGGGCCCCGCCCCAGAGCTCCCAATTCAGTGGGACTGGGGTGAGACCTATACTTCTACCAAGTCTTGGGTGACATTGATGCTGCGGGTTTTGGGACCACACTTTGAGAAGAGCTGTTCTAGCAGCGCTGGCTGCACATTAGAATTACCTGGGGAAGCTTTAGACACTGTTGACTGATACCAGGCAGATTAAATCCCAGAGCAATTAAATTAGCATCTCTAAGCAGGAGCCTGAGCTTTGTAATTGTTAATATCTCCCTCAGGTGATTCTGACATTCCGCCAGGGATAGGAGCCCCTGCACAAGAAAAGTGGCTGGGAAAGTGACAGGGCACCGATTGGGCAAATACCTTATATCCTTTTGGAGGAATGTCTCTCAGATCCCAGCTCAGCCTCTCATTAGCGGAGGCTTGGAACAGCTTCCCTGAGCCTCAGTTTCCCCTTCTGTAAGTGGGGTTGTTAGGAAGACTAAACAAAATTCTGCCTTGCTGCGTCTGCCCACCCCTTCCATCCTCTTGTCTCCAAGAAGAGCTTGTGTGTTTCTGCTGCTCCGAGGCCATTCGGCTGAGCCGAATTTAATAAGCATTTATTAAAAACTCACAATGTGCAAGATGCTGCCCTGAGTGATGTGGGAATACAAAGATCAACCAAGCTTGGCCCACTCCAAGGAGCTCACATGCTAATGGGGGTGGCAGGCCTGTGTCCCGGACATGAGGCTGGATGTAGCACAGGCCATACAGGCAGTGATCGTGACAAAGGCCCCTGTGTGCAAAGCCCCCAATTTGAAGCACCTGACAGCATATTTCCATCCTTCTAACAACTTACGAGATAGCTACCATTACAACACCCACTTCAGAGGTGAAGAAACTGAGGCTTAAAGGGATGATCAGTTCCCCAGGTTCTGTTGCCGAGGGAGCCCAAGGGAGGATGAGATTCACACCGTTGTGAGTAGACTGTGGACATTATACTTTGAAGGATGTGTAGAAGTTCAACAGGTAAATATAGAGGGGAAAAAAAAAAACTATCCTAGATAGAGGAATTGGCACACACAGAGGCCTGGAGAAAGGAAATCCAGCTTCTCTGGGGACCTGGAAGGGGTCTGATTTGGCTGAAATGCAGGCTGATGGTGGGACACAGTGAGAATCAGATTCTGGCTGGAAGCCTTCTATACTGAGCTAAGGAGTTTAGATTTTATATCGCAAGCAGTGTGCAGGCACTGAAAATTACTGAGCAGGAGGTGGCGTTTTTAGAAAACGATTAAAGTGGTCCTGGGTTATGAGAGAGGTAGGTGACAGGGAGCCCAGTAAGGAAGGAGGTGGCTATGACAAATGGTCCATGTAAGGTGGTGAGGCAAATGGGGACAGGGTGGGAAAGCGGGCACACATGGGAGGCGTGCTGTTGCCACATGAAGCTTCCTGAGGCATTGGTCCCTATGTGCACCTGCTTATTTACTGGGACGTTCTGTGCTGGGGCGGAAGGGGCAAGGGTGGGAACGTGGACAAGCAGGTCTCCCAGGACCCCACAGCTCACACGCAGCACCCTTCAATATGGGCATATGGTCAGTGGAGCGTGACCCTCTCAGGGCAAAGAACTAGGCTGAAGCAGCAGGTAATGGGTTCCTGGGCAGGCTCAGATCTGGCCACCTGCCACATTTCCAGGGTTGGGGTGGGGGAACTGGCCCAGTGGCCTGGATCCTCCTGACTCCAACCTTCCAGATGAAGCATGCTACCCTGTCTGCCTCCCACTGCCAAGTTTATGGCCAGCCCAAAGCTCATAACCTCTTTGTGTCAAGCTGAGCACAAACCGTCCTGGGCTGCAGCCAGTTCCTAGAAGCAAAGTCTGGATGTGGAAAGAGCACTGGGCTGGGACCCTGCCACTTGCTGGCCGGGTGACCTTGGCCACATACATCCCTTAACCCCTCTGAGGTCTAGATTTCACTTCCTCCAGTTAGGGGGTTAAACACAAGTGGAGCAAGTGCTATGCCCTCTGACTAGGCTCCCCCGCCACCACCTGCCCCATCTTCTCTGGTTAACTTCCCCGGAGAATCTGCACAGGAACAAGAAGAGCAAGCCACTTTCTATCATCGAAGTCCAAGACCATGGTGGCACTTTTGTCTCTCTGTGGACCTAGCATTTCATACCCATTTTATGGAGAACACAACCACAGCCCAGAGAAGTCCCATGACTGGCCCAGGGCCAACTATTTCAGAGGTTACCGACGCAGGGCTTGAACACCAATCTCTATTCCGATGGAGCTGGACCCTCAGTTTGGTGCCCCCTCCACCCAGATCCCCACCACTTATCAAGAGGTGGGAGGGTAAGTCTGTTGGGGGACGGGGGGAGCCGGTAGCCATCCTCCAGTTCCAACGTTCCAGAAGTGAGGGCTAGTTCTCTGGTAGATACAAAACAGGGTTTGACAGACACAGTATTGGTCCCTTCACTGCATCACAGTGAGAACATTCTCTTTTCAGCCTCCAGATAACATGAAGGAGAAAGTCTCCATTGGATGCTAATAGGTCTTGAACACCTCTCCATTACTTGCCAAACCCGGTCCCTCCCCCTCCTTTTCCAGAGGGCACATCTCAAGCCTTGGCAAGCCAGTTTCCAACTAGAATGTAATAACTTTGTTTTCATTGTGCTTATTTTTACTCTTACCTTCTATTTATGGCAAGTGACACTGGTTTCCCATTTAAGGTAGTGATATAACGATTCTTTGAAAAACGTGTTTAAGGAAAGGGAACCTGGGTCTTGGGTTTAAAGGAAATACTAATAAACGGTGTCTAGACCTGGCAGAATCGGAGTGACTGACGTTTGCTCTCGTTCTCGGTGTGGAGAACGGAGGTGAGTGAGGCGCTGCCCGAGGGCATCTGGTACGTCTCAGGCAGGGCTCTCTCTACAGTGCTCTCCCAGACCTGCGCGCAGCGCAGCGCAGCCCTCCATTCAGGCGTTCTAGGCTAAATTGACTCCGCGGCCCCTCCTGGTGGCACGTGCGCGGCCCATGTGCCATCTCACGGGGTCCTGCGGGCCACGAGACCTCGCGAGGCTGCGGCTCAGGGTGTATAGCTGGGTACCTTGGGGATTTCCACGATGGAGGAGGGCTAGGGAGCCGTGACCCGCAGGCTGTGGCCCGTCCCAGCGTGAGCAGCTGGGGCCCCCGGCCGACTGGGAGCGGGACCCTCGCAAGTCACCTGCAGCCAGGGTGGTGTGCGTGTGAGTGCGAGCGCAGACGTCAGCCTCCGAGGCCCGTGCCGCCTTCCGGTCACGGTGCGCGTCCTCGGTCACCAACCCAGCGGTCACGGTCCCACGCGCCCGAGCACGCGGAGCGCCAGACTGCGGAGCCCCAGCGGTAGGGGGCGGGGCAGTAGGGGGCGGGACCAGGCAGCGGGACCCATCGCCCATTGGCTGAGCGCAGTGCCGGGGGCGGGGCACCAGGAGAAGGCCGGTGAGCAGGCTCCCAGAGGCGGAGGCTCGCGCGGGGCTGCTGGACCCGCGGCTCAGAGCTGCAGAGTGGGTGGGTGGGCGCCGCGCGACAGGTCGTCTAGGGACTCTCGCAGGGACGGCAGAGGGCGCCCAGACTTTTGCTGCTGGAACCGCCCTCAGGACCCTGGGCTCTGACCACTTTTCCGAACGACCGTTGACCTTGCTCCGTGGGGCGATCGCCTTAGGGAGTAGAAAGGAGGGAGGAGCAGGGGGCCCTGCAGACGGAAAGTTCTCCAGCTCTGGGGGCCACAGGAGGTGAAGTGGAAGGAGGAGCTGGTTTAGGCGAACTCGGAGCTGCGAAACCTTGGGGCGGCGTTCAAGGCCCCCTCCCACACGCGCGCGTGGAGCTCAGTGCCTTCCTCCTTCAGCCGCCGGCATCGCCTCGCAGGGCTTCAGAAAGGAATCTTGCCTCCCGCGCGGGGAAAGCTACAGAGCGGCAGGCAGAGGAGGAGGCCGCGGCCGAGCTGGGCAGCTCTCCACCCCAAGCGACCCTCTTTGGGGTGGGCCAGGACGAGTGCGCCCACCCACGCACGCACGCACCCAGAGCCACCTCCAAAGGGCCCTCTGGGTGTCTCTAAGGACTCCCTTTAAGCCCCAGAGTCTCCCCTACCGCTCTACCCCTAGCCCGGAGCCCCAGGCGGGGACCCCGGGATCCAACGTCCCCGCGCCTCCGGGCACCTGGCTCAGCAGGAGTCCCCCGGTTCGGGGCAGGGCAGGGCCGGCGGCGGTGAGCCGGAGCCCGCCCAGCGCCCGGGCCCCACCGAGCCCTCGGAACCCACCCATGGGACACCGCCTCTTTGTGCCCCCTCGCCCGGCTGCGTCCAGCCTGGCGCTCAGAGCGGCACAGAGGAGGAGCCCGGAGCAGTGACCCAGGGGCCACCGCAATCCCTGGAAGGCTCGGCGGCCGGGGAGGCAGGCTGTTCCCCGCACCTCCAGACGCTTCCAGTCAGCCCTCCAAGCCGAACCAGAGGCCCAGCCCGCCATTCCCAGGTAGGAGAGAGACACCCTACAGAAATGGGGAGCTGGGTGAAATGAGGAAGCCAGGAGAAGAGGTTTGGGGATGGTCGGAGGAAGGCCAGATGAAGCTTTACAGGACTAGCATAGTAAAACTGATCGAGCTCCTGATATGCATGAGGCCCATCAGGCAACTCCATATACCTAGAGAAAATTAAATTAGTTGAGCACCTATTATGTGTCAGGCTGGGTGTGAGGCCCTTCTGCCTGGTAAGGAAGACTCATTGAACTTCTACTCTTACTGATTTGGTGCTAGGAGCTTCCCTTTAAGAGCCCATTCAAGTATGAGGAAACTGAGTCTCAGGGAGGAAGAGGTACTTAACCTTCTCCAAACACTCCCACCCTGTTCCTGAGCCAGCTGCTGCCTGCAGACCTGGACAGGGGTAGGGCTGGGATGTGGCCAGTTGGTGCCCTGTCCTCCCAGCCCCGGTGAGGACCTCCTCTGAGGAGGGAGGGTTCAGGAACACCTTCCTTGTCCAGAGTTTCTCGAGCTTTTTCTGGGAGTTTCCTGAGTGATTCCTGCCCAGGATGGGTGTCCTGTCCTCAGCTAGCCAGGGGTCCCTGAATGCCTGTGAGGGGCTCCCTCTGACCTCTCCTCCCATTGCCCCCAGCCCTGGAAGGATGGAGGATGTTGTCCAGGACCTGATGGGACACAGGAGACCGGGCTGGGAAGGGCAGCCAGCTCAGGAGCCCATGATTTAGGCTTTCCCTGGCACCAGAGAAACAAGATGGGTCCCCCAAAACTTCTGCCTGTACTCTAGTCCTGCCCCGCCTGGACACTCCAAGAAGCTCCCCAACTGCCAAGAAGCACCACCAAGCAAGAGGCCCTCTTGCTATGTGCCAAAAGCTGGATCGGCCTCTTGGTTCCTCACTGGCCTCTCAGGGCTGCACTCTGGGTTTGTTTCTGCCCTATCCCTCCGAGGGAGGACCAGCCCCACCAGGCCAGGCCGTTTACCCAAGGTCGCTGAGCTGGTGGGAGGCAGAGCTGGTCTGCTGACAGCGGCCACCCGCCTGCTTTCCTCCATCCTGAGCCAAGGAGGGGAGGTTGGCTTTGCAAAGCCCTCAGGACTCATCTCTGTGTGGGCATGGAGGCCAGTCTATCCCTGTGTGTCCAGAGAGGCTGAGGTGTGCCCTCGTGGAGGAGGCGGTGGTGGGGGGCGGGAAGGAGAGGACAGTGCAGTGATGCTGCTCTGGGGTGCTCACGGGGAGGAGGGTGCGTCCAGCTCATTCTGCTGTCCTTGCTCAGCTGATCCCTCCACCTTCCAGGCAGGCCCTGGGGGAAGGGCTGAGGTAAGAAGAGGGTGAGTGCAGAGATGCATTCGCTGGGAGCTGCTGAGCAGGGTTTGGGGGAGAGTCCTGGGCAGGGTGCCCGCACCCAGCTGCCTGTAAGGAGAGAGAGGGAGTTAGAATAAAATAGGGTCATTTCCCCTGCCTGACTCCAGCTGAGGCTTCACTGAGTCAGACACTGTTTTGAAAGACTCTGGTTTTGGCCTGGGGGTGGGTCTTCACAGAGGTAAGAGCCCAGGCTTTGGAGCCAACGGCCTGAGTTTAATCCTGGCCGGGCCAGTTATCTGTGTGAACCCAGGCAAGTGATACCAGTGTCCCTATCAGTCCAGTGGGCCCATGGCAGCCCCCTCTTCACGGGGCTGTTGTGAAGTCATTGGAATTAGGCACAGAGTACCTAGCATGATGGAAGCCTGCCTGGCTGGGGGGACTATTCCCCCAGAATGGCCCCACCTCATCTCAGCTCCAGGCCTTTTTGCCTCCCAGGGGCCCTTAGAATGGCCCTGGGGTGGGGTCAGCCAAGTCACAGAACCTGCATTCAGGTACTTGTGCTGCTGCCAGTTCCCATTAACTACCGGGGTGGCACTCTGAACTCTAGAAGAGCCCTTTGAACTCCGACCCTTGTCCCCTTCTCACCGTGTAGAGTTGGCCTGGCTAGAGATAGGGAAGGACAGGCAATGGAGGAAGAGAGAAGCCGTGACCACAGCCCCTCCTCTGGGGGTGGAGAAGGGAAGAGAGATGTGGGGGTGGGAGGCAGGTCCCACAGAGGTGCTGTCACCTGGTGCCCAGGTGTCTGGTGCCTCACAGAGCCCCACATGGCGGAGGCCATGTGAAGACTCACATTCTTCTCTCAAAGAGGAAAGCCACAGATCTTTTTCCCTCCTTTGCCTCTCTCTGACTCCCTGCCTCCTCTCTCTGTGCCTTAGCCCATTCAGTCACTGATATTAGCACATCTATACCAGGAGCCGTAGGGGTAGAGGTTGGGGCTGGCAGTGATGGAGACAAACACTGTCCCTGGGGGCTGCTGGCCTCCTTCCTTCTCGGTCTAGGCAGAGGTGACCACCAGCAGAGTCAAGCTCCCTGCAGGACTTGGGGAGGGGATGTCCTGGTGTGGAACCTCTCCCTCCCCCATCTCTGCTGAAGGCCCAGGCTGGCTCACCCAGGCCCAGAGGAGACTGAGAAGGGTTCGCTGCTATTGGTCCTGTACCCCCCACTCCCCACTGCCCACCTGTGCGTGTGCCCAGGGCACTGAGACCCTCCACATCACAGCCCCTGGGCCTCCCAGGCAGGGTGGGGATGGAGGGAGAAGCCCCCAGAAGGAGGCTCCAGGTGAGCTCCAGAGGCAGAGACATTTGCTTCATCCATGCATGGATCACTTATTGAGCACCTGCTGTGTACATGGCACCAAAGTCCTGTAGGATACATTGAAAGATGGCTTTAGACGTGAATTGGGTGCGTGATGTGGGAGGCTTAGGCTTGGAGCCCCTGTGCTGGCTCCCTAATTAAACTCATGGGCCAGTCACGTAGCTTTTAAGCACCAGGGGTCTTATTTGTGAAACGAGGAAGATAATGTATAGGGAGGCAGTGAGGACACTCCACAGCACAGGGCAGACTGTCTGCCTGCCCTTCTTCTGCTGGTTATGGGCCAATGTAACCACGAGCAAGTTCCTAAATTCTCTGGGCTTCAATTTCTCCACCTGCCTTCTGGGATGACTGAGGGGCGAAGGGGGTTCTTACGCATTCAGCACTGAGAACATTCTGACATATGTTAACTGCAAAATAAATGCCAGCTATTATATTTCTATACTTAGCACAGTGCTGGGCACACGGCAGGGGCTTGGCTCACGGTGATCATTATCCTGGCTGCAGGCCTGGGGTCACAGTGTGCTGAGCGAGCTCATGGTGTGTGTCTCTTTGTAACTCACTCATTGACATCATCTGGGAATCGGCCCGGTGGCCGTATGCACGCCGCAGAAATTGAAAAGTGCTACCCAGAACAGCTTTTTAAAAAGGTATTTTTGAGAGCCGGTTTCCTGCCCAGCAGCTCTTGGTTGGGCAGGTGGGCAGATTCGGATTCCTGGATGCCCTGACAGGACGCATGTCAGGAGATCTGCACGAGGCCGCTGTCCCTGCCTCTGGTCTCTGGGCACCAAGGCAGATCCAACAGCATGAAGTTGGAGAGAGCCTTCGGGTAAATGGGCCGTGGGGCAGAGGTGGGGGTCGGTCGGAGCTAGCACATACGGCCCTCTGTGCCTTCTCTGAGCAGAGGAGCTGCACAAAGACAGCCCCCATTATCCCACCCTGCTGGCACCATTTGTGGTAGCCCTGGGGGGTCAATATTCCAGCAGGCTGGCCTGTATCCATTTCTAGCTCTTATTCTGTAGCGAGGGGAGGGATTCCTGCTGTGGTGGGTGGGGGTCAGAGAAGCCTTCAGAGAGGAGGGGGCATTGAGCCAGACCCCGAAACATAAAGGGAAGAGGGTCTTCCAGGGGAGGGATTAGCCTGAGCTAAGGAGCGGAGGCAGAGATCAGCAGAGCTCAGACTGGAGGGACGGGGCCCGGGGGGCCAGGGCTATTCTGCTGGGTGTGGACATGGGAAGGCAGGGTGTCTGGGCCGTGAGGGGCGTTTGGGGTGGGGCTGATGGCTGCAGGCCCTGGAGGTTCACTTATGTCCAGTGGGAGTTGGGGGTTTGGATCCATTTCAGCCTCTTCTGCAAGGCCAAGAGGCTCCCACAGAAAGTTGTGGGTACATCTGAAACCGTGAAGCCTTGGCATCACGAGGGGGTTGTTTATGGGTCATTCCTCTGACACACATCCCCTCGTCCAGGTCTCTGGGCCTCCTGCGGTGGCAAACTTCCAGAGCCTGGGGGGGTGACACTGTTGGGCAGCCCTGGCTCGGGCCTGGAGGAAGCCGTCTGGACCCGCCTTCCCCTTCCTCTTCCTCTTCCTCTGGGAGGGCTGCAAGGCCACGTGCCCCCGCCCCCCCCCCCGCGATGCCCACAAATGCTCTCATGCCCTTCCCATGTCGTATCCGGGAGTGACAGGTTTCTGGGAAGCCAGCATTGGGAGGGGTCAGGGAGAGAGTGGGCTCTAAGAAGAGTTCTTTTTTTTTTTTTAAAGAAATTTTGAAGTGTAATGCGAAATTAAAAAAAAAATACAAATAGGAAGTCCACTTTCTTTCATGTACAAAAACGTATGAGTAGAAACAAAAGCAAATTAAACATCATCACATATGTCACACCTCTGTCTAGTTCTTCATATCAACTTGACTATTCAAACAATAGAAAGCAGGTGGCCACTGAGGGCCTGGGAAGGAGATGAAATGAAAACCCTGTTCTACCGTGTTTGCTCTGTGCTGTGCAGAGCTGTGCCCACGGGGATGGCTCCGTCCCTCCTCCCCGTGCAGGCGCTCAGCTGCGTGTGAAGCTGAGCCTGCTCCAAAGCTGAGGGAGACGGGGAACGAGGGGCCCGTATCCTGGTTCATGTCAGACAGGTCACCCAATGGCGTGGCTGCCAGCTTGTCATTTTAGGGACAGCAAACTTTCCTTGAAGTTGAGTCACAAACAACAACTTATGTTCCTTCAGTTTTGGGATATGTGCGGGACACTGAGGAGGCTCAAAACCTGGTCCCCACCAGTGACCGATGCCATCATCAGTGACCCAGTCTTGCAGGGCTCCCCCTTGACGACCTAGTATCTCTGTCATTAAGCATCTCAGTCCTTCCGTGTCATCTTCTCCGGGGTTGAGTTCACCACCGGGGAGTGTGAAGAAAGTTGTTCCCGGCTGTAGCAGTGACGCGTGATGCTCGGGCACACCAGAGCCCCTTCTACAGTCCCCCTCATTCCAATTTTATCAAATTCCCTCCTCATGCATTGAAATCTGGCTGCAACAGAGCTGCCCTTCCCATAGAGGGGCCCTTTGGTGCTGAAGGTATGATTGGCGAGAGGGAACAGGCTGGTTGTGTGCTCCAAGGTGAGGGGTGTGGCCTGCTGGATGTACTTGTTGCCGGACTGGTGGACGCCCTGGGGCTGGCCGGTCTGTGAGTTGGTTTGGTGGCATCGTTTAAGAGTTGACACTTCTGAGACCTGGCCAGGCAGCAAGCCCTTTAGAGCAGCCCTGCAAGTTGAGCCATTTTATAGATGAGAAAAGTGGTCCCTGGGGAAGTTAGGCTACTTGCCCAGAAATAACAGTGAGCTAGTGATAAGGAGCCCTGGCAGTCCCATGCTGCAATAAATAAGGGGGTGAATGAGTGAGTGAGTGGGTGGAAGAATGAAGGAGGAAAGACACAAGGGCACGAAGGAATGAATGGGCAGAACTCCAAAGCCCCTGAGAGAGACCCTGGTCCACCATCCCATTTTACAGACTGAAAAGTGAGACCCAGTCAGGAGCCAGGCCGACGGGGCAGGGCCTCCAGCAAGGGGCCGCAGGGCCGAGTCAGGACCTCCTGACACTTGCTCCCCACTCTCTGTCGCAGCCCCGGGCCATGATGAAGACCTTGTCCAGCGGGAACTGTACGTTCAGTGTGCCCGCCAAGAACTCGTACCGCATGGTGGTGCTGGGTGCCTCACGGGTGGGCAAGAGCTCCATTGTCTCTCGCTTCCTCAACGGCCGCTTCGAAGACCAGTACACGCCCACCATCGAGGACTTCCACCGGAAGGTCTACAACATCCGAGGCGACATGTACCAGCTGGACATCCTAGACACGTCCGGCAACCACCCCTTCCCTGCCATGCGCAGGCTGTCCATCCTCACAGGTGGGTGCCTGGGGTGGGCACGGGCACAGCGTACACAGGGTGTGTGCTCGGCACTTTACAGTTTGCAAAGCCCTTGTCTCTCCGTCCTCTGCGATGAAGGTCACAAGAAGCCCCCCGGGCACCGTGAGGGTCCAAGAGGTGCTACTGCTTGCCCGAGCAGCTGTTGAAGCTGGGGCCCAATTTCCATCCTCTCTGACCCCGGGTCTGTTACTCATCCTGGCACTGCTTTACAGGTCAGGAGCTGCCTCGGGTGGGTCCAGGGGCTGTTCCTCTCCCGGGAACAGAGGGGCTTCTGCTCTCCTCCTCGGGGAGGTGAGTCAGCCTTGCTCCGTGGCCCGTGGTCAGTCTGCTGGGCTCAGGTCTCTTGACACTCCATGTCCTTTGCCACCTCTCAGAGCGGTAACGACAGGGCCGGGCAGCGGGGGCCCTGCCCACGCTAGGGGCTCGGTAATGATTGCAGTAACGGTGATGGCATTAGCTAACACTTACCAAGAGCTGTGTGCCTGGACCCAGTCTTGGAGCCTGACATTTATTCCTTTAACCCTCACAACTAACCTAGGAGATGGGGGTTTGCCTCCCTTTTACAGGCGGGGAAGCTGAGGCCCAGAGAGCTGAAGTCACTTTAGTGGTAACATAGCTGGTAAATGGAAGTCCATGTCATGCTTTACCACTAGGCTGTCCTGTGGCCTCCTAGCCCTGCCAGGAGTGGTGGGAGGCAGAGGGAGACGGCCAGTCGGGACGAAGGGGGCAGGTGCAGATGTGGGGCCGGGCCGTCACCTGCGTGACTCAAGCAGTTTCGTGTGGTAGCTAAGAGGGCAGGCCTAGAAACCAGGCTGCCTGGGTCGAAATCCTGGTTCTCCTGCTTCCTGGTTTTGTTCTGACGCAGGCTTTATCTCTTTGTGCCTCGGCTTTCTCGCCTGCTTGTTGATATCACACAGCACCCGTCCCAGCGGTCCCTGTGGGAACTAAACGAGTTAATGTATGAGAAGTGCCAGGTGAGCAGATAGTAAGTGCTCAGTAAAGACTAGTCCTAAATTAAGGCTGCATTTATAGCGTGCCTGCCGCAGGCTCTGCAGGCTCACGTCCTGAGCCATGCCCCTGCCCTTGCTGGACGGGGATGAAGGGAAGGAATGAGCACGTAACCCACTCTCCAGTCACTGTGAAAACAACCCCCAAATCAGACACTTCTGCACCGAGAAAACCATGCCATGTCCGCCCTTCCCCCCACACCCCCGTCAAGCCCCCTCTTGGGTTGCCCTGGCAAACAGCCTCCTCCGGAGACTGTCCCCCCTGACCACCAGACTCAGATTGCACTCAGACCCCCTCAGTCCACGTTTGGGAGACACAGTGTGTGGATAGAGGCACCCTGGGTGGGCCTGGGCTCGCGTCCCAGCCCCCCATTGTGTCGCCTAGACCTGGGACCTCAGGTCTGAGTCCCAGTCTTGCCAGCCACTCAGTGGGCATAACTGTACTTCCTCCGGGGGTGGCTGAGAGCGCTGGAGGGAAACACAGGTGTGGGGGCACTTCCAGCACGCAGTGAGTATCGCAGGCACATCAGCTCTTGGGGAGGGGCCTGGGAGCCCCACCATGTAAATAAGGCTAATGCCAGAGGGAAGGAGAGGGGAGATGCAGAGGGGACCCCATGCATATTTTCAAGATACATTTTTCATTACGCAAATAATATACAAACACACCCTCCTTTAAACACATGACAAAGCTAAAAAGCCCCCTTGATGCATGTCCCCGCCCCCAGGCTCTGCCCCCTCCTGGAGGTGGCTACCCCACCAGCCTGGTGTGCACCCTTCTGGCCCTCCCCCGTGAACACATCAACATTCATATTTGCATCCCCAGAAAAGAGAGTATTTTTTTCTGTCTCTCTCATGCATATACCATTCTGAGCACATCTGTCTGCTGCTTGCTTTTCCACTCACCAGCCCATACCTCATTTTCCAACCTGGTGCTGGTGCACAGGGCACTCTGGAACCGTCAGTGCCACCGCCGCCCATTCCTTCCAGCTGCCAGTCCCGCTGGCTGACTCTGAAGCTTGGCACCGCAGTCGTGCATGTGAATGTGTCAAGGCTGCTGAACCCTCCAGGGCCCAGGATTAGCCTAACCGAACGGGTTTGGCAGCCCAAGTGGAACTGGTTGCCAGGCTGGTGCTACCCACACCGCCATTCATCCCATCCCATCCCATCCGGTCCCGCCCACTCAGCCACTTTCCTGAACACCCACCGTGCACTGGGCACCGGCAGGCGAGGAGAGGATGACAAAGTGCCCCTCTGCTCCAGAGCTCACTGTCCAGAGCACAGTTCCGAGTGTGGCATGTGCGATTGTGGGGATAGCTGTGCTCTGGGGTCACTCGGGCCAGTTGCGGACGCCTCTGAGCCACAGTTTTCTCCTCTGTAAAACAGGGATCTTGACATCTCACCAAAGCGAGGAAGTCCCTTTGAGCGTGAGACTGGGATCACTGTAGTAAGATCTGGAACTTGGGGTGAAGGCACCAGCCCTCTCTGCCCCCCACCTCCTCCACGTCGCCCCTGTTTCGGATTCGAAGGCCCTGAGGGATACAGGGAGGTAAACTAGGAGAGCATGGGGTGGGCCTTGGAGGCCAGCGTTCGCTTATCCTTTCAAGATTTATTCAAGAAGCAGAGGGCACCTACTGTGTGCTGGGCACTGGCTAAGTGAGGACAGACATGGGCCCACGTCTCAGCTGGGCCACGGTGGAGCTGTGTGACCTGGGGCAGTTACTCACCCTTTCTGAGCTGTAGTTTGCTCCCCTCTACTATGAAGATAATGAAATCTCACAGAGGCTTTGTAAAGAGTCAGGGAAAAAAGGGCAGGGAGTGTGTGACCCATGCAGGCTCCTGCAGGGGCTTGTTCTCATTACCATCGTTGCATACCTAAGACCACTGACCAGTGACACTGCCATCATTGTCTCCTGTGACCCTCAAGGTCACCCCACAAGGCAGTGTCTCATCCACATGGGACCGATGGGGACACGAGATGGAGAGAGGCTGCTGCATGGCCCGCTGAAGGCCACGTGGTAAGTGGTGGAGGTGAGATGTACCTAAGCCACCTGTTGCCAACAGCCTGGGTTCCTGCCCAGCGTCAGGTGCACGATGCCAGGCCCTGGAGATGTGCCCCACACAAGTCATGGAAATTGCATTTATTATTATTGTAACACTGCCTCCACAAGCTCAAAGTCACGCAGGCGAGGCCTCCAGCCCTGCAGGGAAATGCAGGCCGTGTTAGCTGTGTCCCATCGAGGTTCTGCCACAGATAAGCTGCGTGGCCTCTCGGGGAGGGGGCTGGCAGGAGCCGCCTGTGAACTCACCACCGGGGGTTTCCTCTCCGTCCCGCAGGCGACGTCTTCATCCTGGTGTTCAGCCTGGACAACCGCGAGTCCTTCGACGAGGTCAAGCGCCTCCAGAAGCAGATCCTGGAGGTCAAGTCCTGCCTGAAGAACAAGACCAAGGAGGCGGCGGAGCTGCCCATGGTCATCTGCGGCAACAAGAATGACCACAGCGAGCTCTGCCGCCAGGTGCCCACCACCGAGGCCGAGCTGCTGGTGTCGGGCGATGAGAACTGCGCCTACTTCGAGGTGTCGGCCAAGAAGAACACCAACGTGGACGAGATGTTCTACGTGCTCTTCAGCATGGCCAAGCTGCCGCACGAGATGAGCCCCGCCCTGCACCGCAAGATCTCTGTGCAGTACGGCGACGCCTTCCACCCAAGGCCCTTCTGCATGCGCCGCGTCAAGGAGACGGATGCCTATGGCATGGTCTCGCCCTTCGCCCGCCGCCCCAGCGTCAACAGTGACCTCAAGTACATCAAGGCCAAGGTCCTCCGGGAGGGCCAGGCCCGGGAGCGGGACAAATGTACCATCCAGTGAGCGGGAGGGACGCTGGGGTGGGGCTAGGGCAGTGCCTTACGGGAGGTGGCCCCAGATGCCCGCATCCCCCCATGAGAACTCAATGGCAGTCATATTGGAAGGGCTCTGGCACCAGCGTGGAGGACCCCAGCTCCGAACCTCTCTCCCTACCTTCTCTTGCCTCCTTGCCACTTCCCTTGGATTCCATGGCTCCCCGTGTTTCCAGCTCTTCCGTGCTGGGATGGTTCTCCACAGAGCGGGAGACAAGGTTGGGAGACACCTGGACTCGTGCAAGGGCCCAGGGCAGAGCCTTCCTGTCCTTGGGTGGTAAGAAGCCCGGATGCTAGAGGGGACAGGACCCCTCGGCGACAGGGAGAAAGCAGCTTGGGGGCCTGGATGGGAGAGCACTCTGCTGTCCTGCCATGAGACCCAGCTTGGTTTAGGCGGTGGCTAGGAGAGCGCACCCCCACCTCACCCCCTGACATGCTCCCGCTCTCAAAATTTGCCCTCTGGCTCAGCTGTTTCTACCCCTGACACCCCCTACTACCCTGCCGTTGGCCCCTGAGTGTCCCTGACATCAAGCCAGGAGCATCTGTGTGTTTGAAGGGGGAGTGGCCACATTCCCTGGACCACGTCCAGCTCTAGGACCACCTTCCTCGTCTGCCTCCTCCCCCAGGTCCCTCCCGTCTGCTGGCTGTGCTGTGCTCTTACAGCCATCCATCCTCACGTTGTATGTAGCTGTAGCGTAGAACGGGAATCCTTGTACTGTAAAGCCGAGTAACCCCTCGTTGGCCAGGCCCCCCCAGGTCAGACCCCCTGCTCCCCACCCCCGGGGCTTCCGGGGCCTGTCTGCAGCTGGACACTGCCCTCCATACTGAGTTCTGCAGTTTATGCTCGCACAGGTGGGGCAGGCTGCGGGGGCCGCTGCTGCCCCAGCTACCCCACCCCCACGGCGCCTCGGTCAGGACAGAGCTCCGCCTGGAACCAGGCTCTTCTCGACTGTGCTTGTTCCTCAAGCATTTATTGAGCACCTGCGGGGTGCTGGGTCCCCTGTGTGCAGGGAAACCACGAGGGTGAGTGATGCACTTTACAACCCCAAGACCAGGGCCTTCCCCAGGCCTGGCCTCTTCCCCTTCACCCAGCTGGCCTCTGCCCACCCCCGCTGTCCCACTGCCTGTTGCGTGTGCAGCTGTCAGGAGGCTTGGAGGAGCAGCCTGGGGCCAGAGCTGAGCCTGGGCGAGGTAGGGGAGCAGCCCTGGGTGGTGTTTTCCTCATGCCTGGGACTAGGCTGCACTGGGCACCGGGCCTGGCGGGATTTGAACCTCTAGACCAAGGCTCTTGTCATCAGCTCTTAACAAACACATTTTGTATTTTAATCTCCAGAAACACATTGATGTTTAAGGCCATAAGGAACCTTAGTGGTCACCTAATGGCTCTTTCCAAGGCCCAGAGAGGGTAAGTCAGTTGCTACAGGTCACACAGCAAGTCTACGAGTGGCAGAAGCAGGGCTAGGACTGGACGCTCAGCACACACCATGATGTGCATCTTCTCTTCGTGCTGTCCGTGAGGGCTGCTGCAGGTTCTTTGTACGTTGTGCCCATGTATGGAAGGTACACACATGTGAACACACAAACACACAGGCCCTGGCCTCAGCTCTGCTAACCCTACACCCCTCCCTCCCTCCCCCCGGCCCCTGCTGTCAGGGCAGCAGCCCTGACCCTGCTTCTGTGTCCCCGCCCAGCCCCCGCCTGAATCTTCTCAGCAGACCAGGTACCTTGGCTAGGACGGATGTGTGGCCTGGTCTCACCCAGATCTCTGTGAACACTCTCAATTAAAATGGGTTTGTTTCTAAGCTGTGTCCTTGACCCTGTGTCTTTTTGGTATTTCCAAGAGGAGGGGGTGCCTCTTCCCCCCACCAGAGCTGGCCTTTCCGTCCCCAAGTGGCCCCTGCCTGGGGCCCTTGCTCTGCCAGTCAGTGGGAGTCACTCTTCAAGGTGAAGTATGTGGGGGAGGGGGAGGAAGAAAACCCTAAGCCTCTCTTGACTCCTCCCCCCCCACTCCGGGCCCTGTGGGTGTATGTGCTGAATGTCTGTGACCCCCTGGGGTGGCCAGGTCAGGGGAGGCATGCTGGGGACCAGCAGCCCTTTGGAGTCACCCTATGTCTGAGTTCTGTGTGGCTCCTGTAGAGTATCGATTTCGCCCCGGGGGACCTTTGCCAATGTCTACAAACACTTAATTGTCAAAACTGGGTGGGTGGGGTATGTTGTGCTACCGCCATTGGATGGGAGGGGCTTAGGGATGCTGACCACCGTCCAGTGGCCAGGATAGCCCTACAGTAAAGAGCCACCCTGCTCTGAACGGTGGCCATGGGTAGCCCCCTCACTTGGACAGCTAGCCCCCAAGGCATGGCACCATCCAGGTCTGTGCATGGTTGACAACAACGTACAACTCTCTGGATGCTCCTTCATAACACTGGACGAGCGGCACGGTGGCCCTCCTGGGAAATGAGGCGGGGCGTGGGTGGGGTGGCCAGTGGAGGGAGAGGGAGGTCTCGTCCCTGTACAGCCCTGGGCGTGCCACCTTGGGCCAAGGCTCTCCCTGGGCAGAAGAGAGAGAAGGGAAATGGTGACGCACTGGCTGCGGGTCCTCCACACCTGGTCTCTGGCCATCCGCAGATCTTCAGCTCCAGCAGAAACACGCTCCTCGTGTTTGTCTGTTTGCAATATTGTGTTCAAAACGGCACAGCTGAGGAAGTGGCAGATGGGGGATTCCAAACCAGAGGCTGTGAAGCTCCGTGTGGTGAGGAAGGGATTTACATCTGGGAGGTGGAGATGGGTCCACTGACCAATCAGCAAAGGCCACTGAGCATAGGTGCAAGGCTGGAGGTGGAGGTCAGGTCAGGCCTGGCCTTGCACCTACACGCTCAGAGAAGAGTAGGACAGGTCCCTGCATGGCAGGAGCTCACAATCCAGTGCGAGAAGCCCCTGCCTGCATATTCACAAAGCACGGTGAGTCCCTTACAGTGGAGGCAACACCAGGTGAACCTGGAATGGGGGGGAGCCAGAGAGAGCTCCCAACCTCTGCCCACCCGGTGGGGGAGGGGAGCCCAGCTCCCTTCTCTGCTCACCTGGGAGCCCAGCTCCCTCCTACTTTTTGCCCACAGCAGCCAGAGCAGGCCGGTGTGGGAGGCAAGGCGCGGTGATGCTTTCCCAGACCTGGGTCTGTAAACATGTAGCATGGCGGCGAGCACCCCCACTGCACTGCAGGTCAGTGCGGCTGCAGGGGACGGGCTGAACAGGGAGGCAGCGGGGTGAGTCACAGCGAGCCTCCCACAAGCCTCGGGCCCAGCTGGCCTCCTCCATGTGTGACTGCGAGTCCTCTCCCAGGTTCCAGGTGGTTCAGCTCTAAATGGGAGGTGAGGACCAGCCCCTTGCAGCCCGATGTTGTCTGCAGGAGAATTAATATTCCTATTACATAACCCACGACATTCCGATCGTTACTAAACAGAACACACTGGCTCCGGCCCCACTCCCTGCATCCCACAGACTCGCCTGGAGTGGGGTTAACCAGCACGGGGCTTTGGCGCAGGAGGAAGACTTCCCTGACAAGCCTCTTCTTAGCCCAGGGACGGAGAGTGGAATAGGATAGTAGGAAAATTCCCCTCACGGGAGACCCTTCAGGGACAAGCTCGTCATCACCAGTTTTCATTCCTGACCCTAGGAAGGGAATGTTGAGAATCTGATTTCAGAGAATTCTGCGCTGTGAATTCTAAGTACTTGTTCTGTTCCACCTCCCTGAACCTGTCACTTAGTCAAAAGAAAAACTTCAGCCTGCGTCACAGCTTGGCGGGGGCTGATGGGTGGCCAGCCGGGGCTCAGTGGCAAAGGCTGCTGGGAACCGGGGGAGGGAGGGGGAGGGGAAAGGCAGCTGATCTGTTGAAGACTTACTGTGCCTCAAGCGCTGTGCTGGGTCTGCCACCTGTGTCCTGTCATTGAATCTATGGCAATGCTACATAGAAGGGTTATGAATCCCTTTTTTCACATGTGAGGGAGACTGAGGGTCAGAGAGGTGAAGCCACTTGCCCAGGGTTGCACAGCCAAGTGACAGATCTGGGCTTGAACCCATGTCTGATTGCAAAGCATGTTTTCCCCTAGAGCTTTTGTAACTGGGCCAGCTGGGGGGGCCTGCTCTCTGGAGGGAGAGGCCAGCAGGTTGGGGTGCGATGACTGGACGTGATGGAGAAGCGGAGCTGGTATAATTCACAGGGTGCGAGACGCCCTACCACTCACAGCAAAAGGCCCAGCCTCTGTAACAGGAGAACTTGACCTTTTTTCCACGGGAAAGTCTGAGGTAAGCGTGCTAGGCCAGAGGGTGGCTCTGCTCCACCTGGTCATTCAGGGTCTTCCATCTCTAGGGCCTTGTCACCATCTGCAAGGCCAAAGCCATTGCCACACTTGGGTTCTGAGGAGGGGCAAGGGAAAAGCGCGCAGAGGATGCAGAGCTGGACATGTCCCTTCCAATCATGCTTCCCTGAGAAGACTCATCACGTGACCTCACCTACCTATGAGAAGGGCTGGGGAATGCAGCTCCTTGCTGGGTGACTCATTACTGTGGAAAAACAGGACTAGTGACCTGGCTGGCCAGCTGACAGTCTCCACCAGGTCAGCATGCTCGCGCGCGGGGCGGGGCGGGGGTTGGGGCCTGCCGCAGAGCCCCACCTGCAACCTGACTTCAAAGAGGCTGTGCTCAGTGAGAGCTCTCTGACCTCCTGCTGCTTCCTTGAACTGTCTCTGACTTTGTTTTCCCATCCTCCAGGGAACGTTGACTGTCCCGTGATTTCTGTCATCTCTGCCCCAGGCGCTGCAGGTGGCAAATACAGCCTCAACTGAGAACCCTCGGCCCGAGTGATAAGGGACATTTCAGTCTTCATTCAGAGGAAAGACTTCCCCTTCTTCCCCCAGCTGAGGTCTTCAGTGCCCGAAAAGCTAGGATCTGGGGAGGATAAGGTTGGGCAGCTCCTCTTTTTCACTCTCCGGTCGCCCTCTGGCTGGTTTCAGTTCCTCTCTCCTCTGTTCTTGGGAGGTGGGTCAGGGGGTGGGGTGGAAGAGCTCAGGGGACCCAGGACGTTTCTCTTGCCTGGGGCTATGGTATTGTGGCCCACAGTGCCAGGCTCACAGCAGGTAGATATGAAGCAATGGCGCTGAAATCTCAGGGGTAATTTTGCAGATTTTTCCAAGGTCATCTTGCTATCACTCGGAAACCCCCACCTGTGGGCATCTTGACGCAGTTCTGTGCATCTCTGTTTGGGTTGCTCACGGGGTTCTTCTGAAGCCACCCGGCTTGTTCTGATATCTACAGGTCCTCTGGTCTGCGGCCTCTTGCCCCTCCGCGTGCCCTCCTGGTCAGGGCTGAGACATGCCCACGCCAGCTTTCCCTTGTGATTATCTCACATCCAGTCCATGTGAAACACACACCCTTTACCTTAATCAACTCTGAGAGTGTAAGCTGATCTGCCAAAGTTCCGTAAGGAACTTTCACATCTGACCACATCACTCTATTACCTCTTAGATTTACCAGGCAGAGGACAAACAGGTCCACAGAGCCCTCAGCTCCAAGGACGCATGCCAGACACTCTAGGCTAGAGATGAGGGGTACGCTCCAAAAATTCTCTTTCCCAAGAAATCCTCTTACTACTAACTCTTTTATGTCTTTGACATAGGACAGAAGTCTGGGAATCAAGTAGCTGGTTCTTGGCCGTATGTGTTGAAAATTTTGTCTTTGTCTCTAAAACCCTGCTTTGGAACCTGAGATCAATCTTGTCAGGGTCTCAGCTGAAAGGAAGGAGAGAGGGCCAGGGTCATCAGCCAGGTCGGACTAAGGAAAGGCTCTCCGTGGGGGGGACTCTAGCCTCATCTTGGACATGGGTTACTGAACAGGAAAAGGAGTCATAGCCCAGTGTAAGGACTGAACTAACTCAGGAACCCTGGACATGCACCTTACTGTGCATCCCAACAAGAGATGCATAGTGTTTTAGTGAACAACATAGAATCTGGTCTGAGACTGCCTGGCTCTAGGTCTCAGCTCTGCTATCTGCAAGTTGCTTGTCCTTAGGCAAATTACTTTTTGTATAGGTCAGCTATCGCTGCGATAATGCTGTGTAACAAACTGACCCCGAATTCAAGGGCTGACAACAAACATTTCTCCTTCTGCATACTGGTTCCCAGGGCGACTGCAAATGGAATGGTCTGGGCTGGGCTGTACATTGCCGGCCTCCCTTCCATACTGATCCTGTCTTTATGGGAAGCTTTAACCATTTTTCACTGTGGAAGTCTTACTCCGTTTAGGCTGCTATAACAAAAACACCATAGACTGGGCATTAACAGTGTATCCACACCGCAGCATACTCTGAATTATAAACAGCCCACATGTTAACCATGCAAACTGGCTCAGAAACCACAGGCACAGAACTACAGGACCCAGGTACTGGCCAGCTTGGCGTCTGGTGGGGACCTGCTACGTGGTTCATAGGTGGCCGTCTTCTCCCTGTGTCCTCACATGAGGTCGGGGGCAAGGGATCTCTCTGGGGTCTCTTTAAAAAGTCACTAATCCATCAATGAGGGCTCCATCCTCATGACCTCATGACCTCCCAAAGGCTCCACCTCTTAATTCCATGACACAGGAGGTTAGGTTTCAACATATGAATTTTGGGGAAACACAAACACTTAGTCAATAGCAAAGGATTTTTTGCATTCCTTTTTATTTTTCAAAGATTATGTGAAATATTATTTTGCTTTACCCCTGAGTTTTTTGGCATCTTCTTAAGTTTTACACCTGAGGCAATTACCACACTCACCTCCCCCTAGTCTTGGTCCTGGCCCTAGGTCATGGGTGGGTTCCGGTCTGTTCCACAGGTTTGCTCACAGACCCCCAGGCTGAGGGCCAGCAGCTACCCTGGGTGTGCGCTTCTCATGATGAACCAACGAGACATGAATGGTGGGTAGAACCCGAGACGTCTTCTGAGACCTCGGCTGAGAACAGATGCGGTCACTTCCACCACATTTCATCAGCCAAAGCAAGTCCACAGCCAGCCCCTGGCCCATGGGGCAGGGGAATGTGTGTCCATTCCAGGGGGTCACATGGCAAAGCGCTTCCAGGTCTGTTCTAATCCAGGGAAGGCGGGAAGAACTGTGCACATGACAGCGTACCACACCTCGCTTCTCTGTGACTCGGATTCCTCTTTTGTAAGGGAGATGCTAACACTGATGTCTCCCTGGGTTGTAATGAGGAGCAGATGAATCAATGCTTGTAAAGCACTTAGAACTGTGTCTGGCAGGTACTAAGCGCCAACCATGATTATTTCTGGAGCAGTGAGGGTCCCTAAGGGCCCATCTGGGGTGGGCGCACACCTGATGTGCCCCCCCCGCCCCGCTGCCCCGCACAGCATCAGCTTTGGCTGTGCACCCCTTAGGAGCCAACAGCAGACATGTCGCTCCTCCCACCTCCGTGTCTTCGTCCCGAGTCTCAGCGAGGACCGACGAGAAGGTGCACATCCACGAAAGCCCATGGCAGTTTGTAATACGAGGTACTAACATCAACCACTTGACATGTTCACTGAAGGTTTTAAGGCATAGTCCCCAAATTCGCTGTCTCATCTCCCTCCAAGAGGTGGGGTGTCTGTCCCTTCCCCTTGATCTGGATGAGCTTCTGACTGCTTGGACCAATAGAGTGTGCTGGTGTGATGCTCGGTGAGTTCTAAGGCTGGGATTCCCTCTCTCTCTGTGTGTCTGTCTCTCTCTCTCTCTCAGAACCCAGCTGCTGTGCTGTGAGAAGCCCTACCAGCGTGGAGAGGCCGTGGGGGACACTCTAGTCACAGTCCTCCTGAGCCCACCCAAGTGCCAGACGTGTGCCAGCAGGAGCCTCCAGGTGGCTCCAGCTCCGGTCATTCGGGCTTTTGGATGAAATGGAGCAGAGGTAAGCCATTCCCACTGGGCTCTGTCCAAATTCCAGACCCCAGGATCTGACAGCAGAATACAGTCGCTGCTGTTGTACGCGACTACGTTTGGAGGCAGCAAGCCAACCCCCCTTCACTGTCCAGGGCTTAGGGCACAGAAGTGAATCAGAGGCAGTCCCTACCCCACAAAGAGCCAACAAGCAGCCCCTAAGTGGGCAATCGCAATGCAGTCCGTGATCTGCTGCGACGGGGCTGCAGAAGCTCAGGGGAGGGGTCCCTTGCCCAGGGCGAGGCTCTGGACTGGCCTCTCGCTGCAGGAGATGATGTTGGAGTCAGTCTAAGGGCCTCACAAAAGCTAACCAGGAGAACGAGGGAGCCGGTTTCTAAATGGAATGTGCGAGGAACTGGAGCTCAATGTAGCAGGAGCACAGAGGACAGAAGCCTGCTTTTCCTGGCAATGCCCTAAACACCCCGCTACCACGGGGCCTTTGCACTTGCAGTTATCTCTGCCTGGAATGTGCTTCCTCTAGAGACCCCGCAGGCTCGCTTGCTCACTCCATCCGCACCTCTGCTCCAACGTCCCCCGCTCAGAGAAGCGCTCCTGAGCCTTCTCCCTAAGCCCTATGGACCCGCCCTCTCCGTCCTTTTTCCCTGCTTGTCTTCCCTGGCTTGACTCTGTGAGGTGTTGGTTGATCACAAGTCTCTTCCACCAGAATGTGAACTGCAGGGACCGAGGTGCAGATCCTCCCAGCTCGGCACAGTGCCTGGCACACAGCAGGTGTGGGGGGAGGAGTGCAGGGAGAGGCACAGCCAGCTCCACTTTTCGGAAGCCCACTCTGGCTGCAGGAGGTGGGGTGGAAGAGCATGCAAGGGGGTGAGGAGAGCAGGTAAGGGGGTTCTGTTACCAGGTGGAAGCCGAAGGCATGAAAGAGCCTCTTCTGAGACATGGTGTACGGACGGCAAGAAGACAATTCCAGGGGACAGAATGGAATACCTGGGATCACAGCCCAGGTTGGGTGTTGCATTGGGCGGAGAGTGCAAGGTAGGCATGTGGGCCGCTGAGTGGTCGGTGGTGCCAGCCACCTAAGTGAGGGCCCCAGGAGGAGAGGCTGCAGGTTGGAAGGCCGTGGGTGGTGGGTGGGGCACGGGAAGGGAAGATGCGCTGAGTTTGAATCGTGTGGAGTTTGAGGTGTCCTTGGGACCTTCAAGTGCAATTGACTAGCAGGAGCCTCGATGGGAGGGAAGCTCAAGAGAGTCCAGCCTTGAGTGACCTGAGATCTGATGGCTGTGCCAGCCGTGGGGGAAACGTCAGTTAGACAGAGCAGGCAGGAAGAAGGCGACCCAGAGGAAACCACGGTTCAGGGATCGATGGAGGGGACAAAGAAGGGAGAGGAGAGGTGGGCCGAAAGCAGGGCGTGGGGCCGCAGAAGCTGCGCAGGAGGACAGCTGGAGAAGCAGGAGGGGCTGCGGTGTCATTTGCTGCCAAGAAGGGGCAGGAGTTGGCTCTCCCTGGAGAAGCCCAGCTGAGGGGGAGGCACGGCCTGAGAACAGCAGGCGCACCTTCTCTTCTAGATTTTTAAATCAGCAGGGCAGAGAAGAGTGGTGCAAGACCAGAGTGGGGAGGGGTTCCGGGAGGACTGCTGTGTCATCACTTTTGGAGCTAGCTTGAACTCGCTGCTATGCTGTTGAGAAAAATCTAGACAAGAAGGAGGACACAGAAGAGATGGCTGTTGGAGACGTGTGGCAGGCAGGGCTCCGGGGCCCCGGGGAGGCTCGGGCTTCAGTGAAGAGGGAGGCTGATCCCCAGGGGGACAGAAGGCAGGGAAGTTGCTGAGACTGCTGAGCTGCAGGGGAGGGGTGGGAGGGGGCTTTGTCCTGCCTTCCAGAGCAATGGGCGTCCTCCTGTGCTGCTTGCTGGGGACGAGGCCGGTCCCCAGAGAGCCTGTTCTCAGCTCTCTAATGTTTTTACAAGACATTAAACCTGAGGTCGAAGAGCCAGAATGAATTTCATCCAAAATGAGAAAGGAGTACAGACAGTGGCTGCAGTCCAGGAGGGTGGGGAGTGGCACTGGCCAGAGACACCTGAAAGGAAGAAGCCGTGTGACGTTTACGGCAGCATTCACAGACCCCCGTGGTGCTGGGGGTGGGGGCCCGGTGAATGAGATTCTCAGGGAATCGTGGGGGCTGGAGGGACAGACAGGCAGCTTAATTCAGGGAAAGGGCGAGAAAGCTTTTTCCGAGGAGGTAGCGGCTTTAGCTGCCTCTGAAGGGTCAGTAGAATTTTACCAGGAAGAACCTCCTGGAAGTGAGGAATTATATTATTCTACTTAATATTAATGTAATTCTACTTCACATGAAAGCTTTTAGCTCAGCGCCTGCGATGCCATCAGCTCGCAATATAGATGAGCCTTTCAAATACCATTACTAATACTTTTCATGTGTTTATAAGTTTGTCTTCACTCGAAGTCCCCAATTTTTTTTCTTATGCTTATAATTACTGTGGACCCTTGGCACTGACGACAAATCAGACACTTCATCTGGAAGATGCCGCACTGGGGAGAGCTGTCTTCAGCACAAACATAAAGGAATGAAGTGTAAGTGACATGCGGAGCTGCTGTCCTGGGCATTTAGCGACGGTAAAGTGAGGGCTTCTGGGGTATGAGCGTGAGTCCCGTGACTCGCCAGCCGCGCCCGCCCGGAGCATCCTGTCCCCTGTGCTGTTCTGTGCTGCTCAGGGGCTCCCTCGGGCCGGCGGGCGGAGAATCCTCTCCCTCGTTTCCACTGCGAGCAGCAGCATATGGCGGGCTCATTGGGAGCTGCAGATCTAAGCCAGGGCCGAATTAGACTCTCCCCTCTTTGGTCTCTCTGCTTCTGTTTTGCAGACTAAAAGCCAATAATGTTTCAGATGTCGTCATCTGTCTTGCCATGATTAGCACTAGCAATTGGAATTCTTCTGAGGCCGTTTTCCTGAGAGACCCAGCTCTCGTCCTGGGGGCTGGGGGAGGGGGAGGCTCCCTCACTAGCTCAGTTCCATGCTGGCATGTTCTGCCTCAGCCAAACCATGAAGCATTACAAGTCTGGGCCTTTGGGCCACTTGCAATGAGCCCAAGCTACATTCTAAACCCTTGAATGTCAAGAACTTTATGGGCTTCCCAATCTTCCTTCTCCTGAAGGTAACCTTTTTAAAAATTCTTTTTCTTATTTTATTCATTTTTTCATTTTTCATTGTTTTTTCCCCTACCATTCCCCCCCACCCCAGCCATCCCCATGAAGGTGGCCTTTAAGCCACCTGATGTTCCATACTGCCTAACATTCATTTACACCCACACACACGTGCACAGGCACACAAATGCATATGATGCACACAAAACACACACTTGCACACACACAAGCATATGTGGTAGCTTGTGCACACATGAATACACATGTGCACATAGGCACATCACAAGACATATAAGCACACATACCTACACAGTTCACATGCATGCTTGCACACAGAGACACTTTGTGCTCATGCATGAACACATGCTCATGCATGTAGAACACAGGCACACATATCTACCACCACACGTGCGTGCCTGCACATGCATGCACAACACCATGCACACAGGAACACATGTGCAATTACAACCATGTGTGACACAGACATAAAATGCTTGCGCACACAATGTGCATGCACAGATACACCATCACACACCCTCATACGCACAGATACACCCTGCACATGCAACATGCATGCATGCAAGACACATCCTTGCATGCCCATGCACACACACAGCACATGCACATGGACGGGTATATCCTCACACACAAGGTACGCACACGCGTGCACAGCGCAGCAGGCACAGGCGTGCACGACACTCTGCCAAGAACAAACGAGGAGGAGGGAGGCAGACACATCATTCTTCTCCTCCTAATTCACATGACTTCTCCTCTCTGGCACCAGCTTTTGTTTTGATGTCTTTGCTATTTTTTTAGATCGCGAAGACATGGAGCTGGAACCAAATCCCGGTTTACAGATGGGAGATGAGATTTCTTTCTAGCAATGAATCTTCTTGGACAAAATGACATAACAACAGAAGAACCTGGAGGCCCGCTGGAGCATTTGCTACACCTGCAGCACCCCAGGGCCCCGGCCCCCGCGAGGAGGCAGCGCGGTGGAGGGAAACACACTGCGCCAGAAAGAAGCCTTGCTCTGGTTTCTGCCACTCTTTTCTGTGGTGGGCGCTCGGCCAGTTCCCCGCCATGTCTGGTCCTTCCAGCTTCGACATTTGAAGGTTTGGGTGTCCCCTTGTAGCAGATGGGGAAATTGTGGAATTTCCTAGGGCCACATAACTGGAACTCAAGTGTTGTAGTTTCCATCCAGGGTCTGCTACCACACAAGGCTTCCCAAATGTGAACATACACCCAGATCGCCTGGGGATCTTGTTAAAATGCAGAATCTGAGTCAGTAGGTCTGGAGTGGCCCTGAGATTCTTTCTAACAAGCTCCCAGGTGACGCCGATGCTGCTGGCCAATTACTATACCTGTACTAGAAAGGTCTTACACTCTTCTGCACTTTTTAAAAAAGTGAGCGTGAGCCCAGGCTGGTGTAGCTCAGTGGGTTGAGTGTCGTCCTGCAGGCCAAAAGGTTGCTGGTTCGATCCTGGTCAGGGCACATGCTCAGGTTGCGAGCCAGGTCCCTGGTTGAGGGTGTTTGAGGTGACTCATTGACGTTTCTCTTGCACATCGATGTTTCTCTCCCTCTCTTCCCTTCTCTCTAAAAATAAACAAATAAAATCTTTTTTAGAAAGGTAGGGTGAGGCTGAGGTTTGTCCACCCCTTCCACATTGCACCCCAAACCCCTGGCTGGAACAGAGATGACATCATCTTCTCTTGGAACTTCTCCTTCTCTATTTGGCTCTGGAACCCCCGAGTCCCCACCTCCCTTTTTGGAGGCGGCTCATCCCCTACCCCTGCCATTGGAGCTCTGGATGTCAGAAGATCCACAGTTCACTGGCCTCGGAGCTCCTTACTTCCTGGGGCAAGTCCCCTCCTCCTGTTGGAGCCTCAGTTTCCCCATCTGCATGAAAAGGGAGTAGAGCTGTTCTCAGCCCTGGCTGCACTCTGGCAGAGCTTTTACCAGGTACCCTGGCCTGCATGCCACTAGCAAAGATTTTATTTCATTGGATGGGGTGAGGCGCATACATGGGTGTTTTTAAAAAGCTGTCTAGGTGACTCTGACGGACACCAGGGCTGAGACCCACAGGTCTGATGCTTGTCAAGGGTCAGCCCAGCACTGTGAGCATGGGTCCAGCAGCCAGGTCTGCACACTGACCCCACACGATCAGAGGCTCAGGAACAGGCAGTGAAGCCTCAGGAGGATTTCAGCCCAGCCTTAGATAAGGCCACCCAACCGCATGGCAAAGAGCTCAGGATAACGGCCTCAGCTTTCTGCTGAACTTTCCTTTCTGACTGACACTGGAGGCACATTTTAATTAAAGACCCAACCACACACATCAATCACCCACAGACCTCCCTCTCCAATGCACCTCCCCACAGGAGGGCCTGCAGCAAGCAGCACCTGTGTATGGGAAGTGGGAGAGAGGGAAAGGGGGAGGAGGAGGGAAGAAAGGGAGGGCTAGGGGAGAACTGGTACAGGTGCTGCTATGCACTGGGTAACCTGACATCCAGGCCAAAGAGGGGACCCAGTGAGCTAGAGCCCCCTTGGCTGCCTCCCCACTGAGCCCCAAATGGAGCCCTGAAAAGATTTTCTTGAAGCCAGCAGTGGCATGGCTGCAGAGTCCCATGGTTTCCATAGCAATCTGTCTCTTCCTAGGGCTGGCAATGGGCTTCGTCAATGGGTGGGGGTGCTTTTAGTGTCTAAGAGGCCCAGTGCAGAATGGGTCCAGACTCACCTAATCTCTGCTTAGTGATGCCTGCCGGTGGCTCAGGGCAGGTCCTTGGGGCGAGGGATGGAGATGCCAGATGGGCAGCAGCCTAGTCAACCAGGACAGTCCATGGCTACCTGTCCATGGTCAAGGGCAGTATAGCGAGGTGACCCAGCATTGGACGCTGAAGCCAGGCCACCTGCAGCTATAATCCTGGCTCTGCCCCCCAGGTGCTCAGGACCTGTGTGCACGTGGTAGCTCCGTGCTCCAGTCTCCCCACCTGTGAAGTGGGGGTAGTGATAATACCATCCTCTTTGGACTCTCCTGAGGATTACGTGACTTAATTCAGGGAAATCCTTACCCCAGTGTCGGCACAGTGTGGCCTCTGGATTTCTCCCATTGCTTACAGCCCTGCCGTCCTGCACTGGGAGGCAGCCTCCAGTGTCCAGGCTGGAAAGGGCTCTGCCAGCGCTCCAGGCTCCCCGCTGCCCAGGGCTCTGGGTCCGAGGCTGGGCCTGGGGACTTCGAATTATCCTGATGTCCGGAGCACACTAGAACCTCCGAGCAGGGAACTCAGGTACCAGGCTGTAGAAAACTCCACGGGTGGTATCAATGCTCAGCCAAGATTAAGGGCCCAGAGAAACCTGGAAGTACTTACCTGCAAGGTTTACTCAGCCCGAGACCCCAGGGAGTGCCTGAGGTCGGAGTGGACTTGGGGGCTGCACGGAACTCCTGTTGGACAGCGCGGGCACCCCTGCCCGGTCCTTCCTTCCACATAGGCACCGAGGCTCCTGCGACAAGCCCGTGCTGCGCACATGCCCAAGAATGAGGTGGGGTCCGTGCCTGGTGCCACTTCCTGACTTGTGGGAGGCAGGCACATGTCCATGCATCACACAAATACCCTGTAAGTACAAGCGACAGTGTCAGATGTCCCCGAGGAGTGGCTGAAGGGTCCAGGGAAGGCTTCCCATTTGAGTCGAGGTCTGAAAGGTGAGGAGACGTTAGCAGGTGGAAGTGGGGTATATCCCAGGTGAAAAAACCCCACACGAGTGGCAGGTCCCATGGCCAGATTGAACATGGCACCTTCAAGAAACCAGAGGGCAGGTGGGGCAGTTAAAGCTGGGAAAGGAGGGGAACGGGGTGAGGGGGGCCCGGTGAGCTAGGCCAGGCCGGGCCAGGCCAGGGTGATGCGGCCCAGCCGGGGCTGTTTGCCTTGATCAGGCAGTGCAAGGCCACAGATAGGTTCTACGCACCAGATGACATTGGATTTGCAATTTACAAGATCCTTCTCCCTGCTGTTGGGGAGTGGACTGCCAACATCCCAACTGCTGTCAGTTAAGTCCATTGGGCAGACAGTGGACCCTGGGCCGAGGACACTGAGTCGCCTGCCAGGGTCACACGGCTAGCAAGCGGCAGAGGCCAGACTCCAGCCCAGGACTTCACACCCAAAGCCGGGTCTTTCCATACCCACTAGCTCCCCCTGCTGCCCGTCTACCCTACACAGCCCATTCAGCCTCACTATGTTGTCATCAACCCCCACTGCCCATGAAGCCCCACCTGGGAGTCCACCTGGGTGGCACCCTCCCCAAAGCGCGAATCTTCATTCTTTGAAGAACGATCAGATTTTGAGAAGCCTCCGAAGGCTAGTGGTGGCCAAACTTGACAGGATAAGGTGGTGATTTTATCAGTCATGTATTGCTGTGTAACAAATTACTCCAAAACCGGGCAGCTTAAAACAATCCTCAATGCTTATTACCTCACACAGTATCTGAGGGTTGGGGATCCAGGAGCAGCTCCACTAGATGGTTCAGGGTCACTCTCAAGGCTGAAGTCAGAATTTCAGCTGGGGCTGAGGTCACCTGAAGGCGGGACCAGGGCTGGAGGGTCCACGTCCAAGGTGGCTCCCTCACATGGCTGACAGCTGGCACTAGCTATTGGCTGGAAGCTTCAGTCTTTGCCACGTGAGCCCCTTCACGGCTGCACGTGTGTCCACACACCATGGCAGCTGGCCAGTCCACTCAATACAGTATTATTCAGCCTCAACAAGGAAGGAAATTCGGACACGTGCTAAAGTGTGGATGAACCTTGAGGACTTTGTGCTAAGTGAAATAAGCCATCATAGAAAACAAGTGCTGTATGACTCCACTTATATGAGGTACCTGGAGTAGACAAATTCATAGAGACAGGAGGTAGAAGGGTGGCTCCCAGGGGCTGGGGGTGGGGGTGAGGAGTTGGCGTTTAACAGGGACAGTGTTTCAGCCAGGGAAGATGAAGGGTTCTGGCGATGGATGGTGGCGATGGTCACACAACTGGATGAGCGCACCTAATGCCGCTGAACTGTACACCTAAAAGTAACTAAAATGATACACTGTAGATACATTCTATGTTATGTGTATTTTGCCACAATAAAAAAATTGGAGAGAAATCTCCCCAGGACCCCAATACCAAGATAGCTCCTGGCCACCAGGTCCTAATCCCTGGGAGAGTTAGGACCTGCCCCCTCTGAGGCAGGGAACTCATGTCTCCTGAGTTCCTATGTACCTGGGACTTCCTGGAGTGGCGAGGACAAAGGTGAACCCAGCTCAGCCCCCAAAGGAGAGGCAGCCCTGATGGAACCCATAACTGAGTGGGACAGTGGGACATCGGTCAAATAACCAGAAGGAAAGGGGGCACTGCAGCTCTAGGAAAGGCTCCTAGGGTGTGAAGTGGGGGGCACGAAGTGGGAGATACTTAGAAAGGCTTCCTGGGGAGGGGCTGTTCAACTGAGGTTAGAAGGAGGCAAAAATGCCTTTAATTTCTGAATATTGACTTTGTATCCTGCTGTTTTCCCAAATTCACTTATTAGGTTGACTAGTTTTTTGGTGGAGTCTATAGGATTTTCTGTATACACTATCATGTCATCTGCAAACAATGACAGCTTTGCTTCCTCCTTTCCAATTTGGTTGCCTTTTATTTCTTTCTCTTGTCTGATTGCTGTGGCTAGGACTTCCAGTACTATGTTGAATAGAAGTGGTAAAAGCAAACATCCTTGTCTTGTTCCTGATTTTAGTGGGAAAGCTCTAAGTTTTTGCCCGTTGAATATGATGTTGGCTGTAGGTCTCTCATATATGGCCTTTATAATGTTCAGGAATGCTCCCTCTATTCCCACTTTGCTCAGTGTTTTTATCATAAATGGATGCTGTACCTTATCAAAGGCTTTTTCCGCATCTATTGCTATGATCATGTGATTTTTGTCTTTTGTTTTGTTTATGTGATGTCTTATGTTTATTGATTTGTGAATATTGTATCATCCTTGCATCCCTGGGATGAATCCCACTTGATCATGTCCCCTAGAGCAAGGGACATAAAGGAAAGAATAAACAAATGGGACTACATCAAATTAAAAAGCTTCTGCACGGCTAAAGAAAACAGCATTAAAATGAAAAGAGAACCAACTATATGAGAAAACATATTTGCCAATGATACCTCAGACAAGAGTTTGATCTCCAAAATATATAAAGAACTCACACGACTCCACTCTAGGAAGACAACCCAATTAAAAAATGGGCAAAAGACTTGAACAGACACTTCTCCAAGGAGGACATACAGAGGGCCCAGAGACATATGAAAAGATGCTCAGCATCACTAGCCATCAGAGATGCAAATTAAAACCACAATGAGATACCACTTCACACTGGTCAGAATGGCCATCATAAACAAATCAACAAACAACAAGTGTTGGAGAGGATGCGGAGAAAAGGGAACCCTAGTGCACTGTTGGTGGGAATGCAGACTGGTGCAGCCACTGTGGAAAACAGTATGGAATTTCTTCAGAAAACTAAAAATGGAACTGCCTTTTGACCCAGCAATTCCACTGCTGGGATTATACCCTAAGAGCCATGAAACACCAATCCAAAAGAACCTGTGCACCTCAGTGTTCATAGCAGCACAATTTACAATAGCCAAGTCCTGGAAGCAACCTAAGTGCCCATCAGTAAGTGAGTGGATCAAAAAACTGTGGTACATTTACACAATGGAATTCTACGCAGCAGAAAGAAAGAAGGATCTCCTACCCTTTGTGACAGCATGGATGGAACTAGAGAGCATTATGCTAATGAAATAAGCCAGGTGGTGAGAGAGAAATATCATATGATCTCACCTTTAACTGGAACATAATCAACAAAACAAGCAAGCAAAATATAACCAGAGACATTGGAATTAAGAACAATCTGACAGTAACCAGAGGAGAGGTGGGAGGGGATAATGGGGGGAAGGGTTTTCAGGAACAACTATAAAGGACACATGGACAATAACAAGGGGGGTGGAAGCAGGGGAGGGAGGTGGGGATGGCTGGGGTCCGGGGGAGTGGAGGGGAGTAAATGCAGACAACTGTACTTGAACAACAGTAAAATAATTTAAAAAAAAAAGAAAAGGAAACAACCAGGTAAAACTAAAACGAGGAAAAGGAAACCCCCTCCTCCCAGGCCCTCACTGACTTTTTCTGGGGAGGGAGGGGGTAGGGAACTTCATGGAGAGGTGAAAGGTCAGGGAGGAATGAGCTGGCAGAGGCAGCCAGGCCCTGAGTGTGGTTAGAATCACAGAGCAGTGGCCCCACCAATGAGGGCGCTCGGAGCCTCTGCAGCTCCACGGGGAAATGAGCTAGCTGGTCAGCCGTCAGTCACTCCTGGAAGCTGGCGCCACTATGCTCACGGGGTCCAGCCTACAACCTCACAGCCTGCTACCCTGGGGCAATGATTTCCCCATCCTGACTCTCTCCCAGGGCCACACCTGGGAAGTGGGGGCTCTCTCAGCCACATGCTGAAAGCAGGCCCCAGCTGCTCTGAGCCACCAGCAGCCCTGAGGACCATGGCTACAGCCCCTTCCTTAGGTCTTCCTGCTTCTTCCCACGGCCTGTGTCTGGGGCCACACCGCAGATCAGACCTCTCCCCGGACTTGAACGACCCGAGGGTCCCGCCTCCCTGGGGAAACTCCCAGACTCTTTCCTGGGGCCACTGAGGTTGGTGCCTCTTTTCCGCCTCTGTCCCTCCAGACACCCACTCAGGCCTTCTGCTGCGCCTCCCGCCCCCCCCGGGCCTTTGTCCCTGCTTTGCCCACTGCCTCTTCTCCCAGACACACATGGCTCCATCTCTCACTTCCCCCAGGTCTCCACCTAAATCTCAGCTATTCAAAGAGGCCTTCCCTGGCTACTCTGTCCAAAAGAGCCACCCCTCCAGCATTCTCCTCCCCCTCTCTGCTTTGTTTCCTTCATAGCAATGACCACACTTTGTCTGTGAGCAGTTTCTATTGTTTATTATCTAGGTGTCCCCTAGAATGCAACTGCTATGGAGTCAGATGATTGGCTTTGTTCCATGCAGGATCCCCAGTGCCTGTAGCAGAGCCTAGCGTATAGTAGGCCCTCAGGAAATATTGGCTGAATCAATGAATAAATTAGGCACATAGTAGGCTGTCAAAATATGAACTAAAGAAAGAAGGATGCTATGACGGCCAAAATCTGGCCCTGAGTTTTTGAGTGGCAAGTGTTTGTTGAATGAATATGTGAACACATATTGACTGAGCGGCTGTTTGAAGAGTTCTCTGGTGGGGTGTGTGTCGGCCCTGCCACTCACTGGTCAGCCTCATCCAAGTCTCCCTCGGAGGTCTCAGTCTTCCTCTCTGTAATGGGGGGGGGGGAGGGGAGGGCTTGTATTAGACCAGTAATTTAAAAAAATGTTTCTCATATTTTTAAGGCAGCTTTCAAATAAAAATGTACGTGGCAACATGCTAGTGTTGAGCTTGGCCATGTAGCTTAACTTATCCCCCCAAATATGGGCCTTGGTGACAGTATGACAGTGGAGGAGCCCTTAAGAGGCTTTGCAGGTTTCCTGAGCCCCTCTTGTGCTCCTGACCCCTGCCGTGAAAATACAACATCCCGGGTCCTGGAAGGAAAGGCATGTGGAGCGGACCTGCCCCTGATGGCAGCCTGGACCAGGGCCACAGCAGCTGGGCCCCTGCCACGGACATGCAACACCAGTGAGAAATACAGAGTGGACACGAGTAGGTTTGCAGTGGTAGTGCAAATAAGTGACAATGATCAACAACTACAAATACGAGAATAAACACTGTGTTTCACGCGCTCACGACTATGAGTTGTTGCCACAGGAAACTAAGATTTGGGGTTACTTGTTATGCAGCATGACTTGCTGAACACTGACCAATACGGGTCCCTTCTAGCATTGATGTGATTGGCTCTCAACTCTGGAGGGAGGAGCCCAGGTTTAGAATTTTTTTCAACCTTCTGGCTGTTTCCTCACCTTGTGGTCCTCCCCTAAAAGGGCTCCTCCTCTTCCTCACTTGATGTGGAAGGTCCTAAAGTGGTGAATCCTGGCTACCTGCAACTTCAAGACATGCCTTTTTTTGACCCAACTGATTCATTCATTTGTTCTCTCGGTTTTTGGGGTGTTATGTTATTCATTTAACAAGTGTGCTATATGCCCGTGCCCCTGCATGTGGACACAGAGCATCACACAACTGTGAGTTTCCGAGCCGCTGCTTGGGCGAGATCTCCTCTCCAGCGAGTGTTAGTGGTGCCCACTCTGCCGGGGCGGCGGAGATGAGAAGAAACAGTCCCTGCCCCCTTGAAATTCAGGGTATTACACTCAGAGTCGGAAAAGAGTCTGCAATGAGTAAACCACCCTCAACAACACAAAAAAACCCTCTTCATCTCAAATTCAAAGAGCACAAGCACCCATCGTTTCTAGTCAGTGAGGCTGGGTATTTTTGAGATTGATGGATGCTTACGGCATACACAAGAAGAGCATTTTTGCAACAGAGCCTTTTATCTGGCTTACAGGCAGCTAAAAACATCCCCAAACCCTGCTTTTTAGCTGTCTTTACTGAGGCTCATTTTCGCAAACATCATTTTGAAAGTGGGCCGTTGTGTGCCAAAGTGGGGAGAGTGTGCCTCGGGCTCTGACACACAGGTTGCCGGGTGTCCTAGAGGGGGTCATGCTCCTCTCCGAGCCTCTGTCTTATCTGCAGTGTGGGCCATGTGAACAAACGGGGCTGGACCAGGTGACCTCTTATTTTAAGGCTCTTAGGCTGGACTCAGAATTTCGTGAGCGAGTTCTAGTCCATTGGCTGAGTCTGAGTGCTTGCTGCCCGTGGTGGTGGTGGTGGGGCGGGGGGGGGCAGAGGTCTCAGAGGAGTGGTCCCAAAGGAAGCTCCCTGTTCCCAGCCCAACAAGGCAAGGCTGGGCTTGGGGGCCTCCTCCCCAGCTCTCCACACACAGGACCCCTAAAGAGCTTCCATACCACCTCCCACCTTTCCTTCTCCAACCCCATCTGCTTCCCCCACACCCCTCCCCTCCACTGTCCTCACTACCCTCCAGCCCCACAGCCATCTTGCTGGCTTCTTGAACAGACCCAACAGGTCACAGCCTCAGGGCCTTGCACTTGCACAGGCCCTCTGCCCAGAATGCACTTGCCCCAGATGTCCACGTGGCCCCCTCCTGACTTCTTTCAGGCTCCTGCTCAAATACTGTCACCTCCTCCCCTGCCAACAGACCTTCTCTGACTCTACCTAAAGAGCCTGGTCACTCCACACCTCTCCCCTCTGTTTCATTTCCCTTCACAGTGCTTGTTGCTGCTGCTGCATGAAGCCTGGCTGCCCCCACCAGAATGTCAGCTTCCCAAGGTGAGACCTGCATCTGTGCTGTACCCCCAGCCGCTAAAGCCTGGCACATAGCAGGTGCACATAGGCATTTGTGGGAGGGGTGAGCAGAGGAGCGAGTGCAGGGTGAGAGAAGGCTGCCCCCACTGCCTCTCTGTCTGTCCAGGCCAACCCCTGGCCCTGTAAGCCTGGAGGTACCTGCCCAGCCCACAGGATGGTAATGCGGATGCCGTTCTAGGGGACCCAGTTGTACAAAGAGGTCACTGAGGACTGGAGAGCAGTGGGGGGGTCCTGAGCCACTTTCCTGATGTCAAGAACCTGCGGGTTCTTCAGTCACACAGGCCACCCAGCCCACACCGGGCCTCCGGCCATGGCCTCTGCTAAACTCCTGTCCCTACAACAAGATGCCAAAGGAGGCCACTTCTATCTCAGACCAGGAGTCTCTCTCTGCCTCCAAAGGGGACGGGTGGGAAGGAAGTGACAGTGGTTTACGTGCATGCTCCTGCTCCTGTCACCTTCACCACAGTCCGGTGGGGTAGGGGCAACTGTCCCCATTTCATGTAAGAGCCCAGTGAGGCCCCGAGAAGTGCAGAAGCTTGTGCAGGGTGCACTGAGCCAGGAAGCAGCCCAGCAAAGCACTCTCCAGTTTTCCAGTCTGTTCAAAGGCACCTGGGGTTAGGCTGCAGCCCGGGGAGCTCCCTGTCCCAGAGGGAGCGCTGTCAATCAACGGGAGCTCATCTCCTCCCCCCTCCCACGACACCTGCCACCTGCCGCCTGCCAGTGTCACATGGCGCTGGGAGGGAGTGGAGCCTGCGGGGGCGCGTCCCCTGGGAGGCTGTGCAGGGAGCCCTGGGAGCTGCACCTTGTGGGTGGCGGCAGAGGATGAGCACGTGTTCAGGTACACGCACGTGCTCGCTTGCTCACTCTCCCCCACTTCCCCGCGGCTCCTCCAGCGGCAGGGCAGCCAGCTGGGTCTGCGACCCCAGACTGGGGGCTCACACAGAGAAGCCTCCACCATCAGAAATGGCAGGAAGACGAGACCGGCCAGGCCAGCCCCTCCCCACCGACACCTAGCCCTGTGTGTGTCAGATTTAGGGCAGGCCTGGGGTGACGTCAGGGTCCTTTTGAGAACATATGCTAAGCATATCTGGTAAATGCAAGGGCTCCGATGTCAGACCACCTGGGCTGTCATCTGGGCTGTCTCCCAGCTGGTCGACTCCGACAAGCTCTTTGACATCTCTGGACCCCCATTTCCTTAAGATAAGATTTACCGAGTCCTTGTTTGGTGGCAGGCATGGCTCCAGGCTCTGTGCCGGTATTTACTCCTCCAACCAACCTCACGAAGCAAATATGTTTGTCATCCGATTTATATCTGAGGGAACCAAGGCACAGAGTGGTTAGGTAACTTTCCCAATGTCACACAGCTGGGAAGAAGTAGAGCCAGGATTCGATCCCAGAAAATGAGGCTCCAGAGTCCCTGAGCTGCACCACTCTTCCTGTCTGGGTCTGCTGTCTCCTGAGGATTGCCATGAGATATGGTACATTAAACACCCAGCACTCCGTAAGTAATTCTCAACATCAACAATTCCATGGACCTGCGGAGAATCCGATGAAAGGAACAGATCTTCCCAGTAAAAGATGGCACGTGCGCACACAGAACACTGCGTACGATTTCAGGGCGTTCCTGCTCCCACCTACAAGCCCGTCTTGGGAACCTCTGCTCAAGCCCAACCCCGTTATTTATGCACCAGGAAGGGAGAGGAGGGCACATTGAATGCATTCCCGACCATTATTCAGTTCTTTGTCTGAGGTGGGTATTACTAGCCCATGCGGCAGATGAGAAAACTGAGGGAAACGTCAAGGTCCCAAAACAAGCTAGCGGCAGACGTGGCTCTCCTCTTCTCAGGGGGCTGCTACCCTGGCTGTGCGTCAACTGGCCCGGAGGCCAAGGTGAGAAATGAAGTCCCCAGGCTCATGTCCTTGTGTGGCACATACTCAGCAAAGGACAGCTGGTGAGTGAGTGAGTGACCTGGAGTCATGAGTGGGTCCACACTGGGTCCAGCCATGTCCAAGGCCAAGGACTCAGAACTCCCCTGGCCCAGCTCTTCTCCTGGGCCTTCAGGGCTTTTCAATGAGGAGAAGGACATGGGGGTGGGGTGGAGAAATGGAGGAAGAGCCGGAGGAATCCCACGTCAGAAGCCATGCCCACAACCCCTTTGTTTACAGGCAAAATAATCCCAGAGGCCCCAAGCCTGACTTGACACACACAGTCACACGTTGTTGGGGTGGTGGCCAGCACTGGACGTCAGGTCCCTTGATGCCAGTGGTGGTTGGAAGGAAAGAACTGTCACTCACGGGTGCTGTGACTCTAGGCACACCACAAGGCCCCAGTTTCCACATTTGCAAAATGGTGACAGGATCTGCCTTGCAAAGCTGCTTTAAGAATTAAGCAGTTTGACCATTTTCTCACTGAGGTGGTCCAGCATGCTCCCCTCGTCAGACGAGGACTGGTTGTAGGGAGGGATCAGTGAGAACAAAGGCAGAGTGCCTGGCATGAAACAAGTGTTCAGTGAGCCCCAGTTACTGCTGTGCATGTTGCTGGTACGATGCTGGGCACACGAGACCTGCCCTATGAATGCTGTGTGAACCGTGGATGGGCCCAGAGGCAGGCTGATAAGTTGGTTGGCAGAGGAATAGGAAGTGGGTGGGGAGATGGATAGATGGACGGGAAGCGAGTAGATGGATGGGTGGGTCAGTGGACAGGTGGGTGGGTGCATAGGTAGAGCAATGAATGGGCCGAAAGATAGGTTTTGGGGCAAACAATAGGTGAATGAGAGAGCATAATAGATGGATGGGTTGGGTGGACAAGAGGATGGACCAATAGTAATCAGAGACAGATGGATGGATGGATGGATGGGTGGATGGATGGGGTAATTGGGTAGAGGGGTGAAAAGATGAAAGAGTGACCCAGGGGGCAGGAAGATAGAGCGGTGGGTGGACGAAAGACCAGAGGGTGGATAGATGGTGGATGTTCCTTCCCTTGGAACTGAAGCTGACAAGCTGGTGGTGGCACATGCAGCGCTGACATGAATATCCACAGGGTGGGGAAGAAAGACAGGTCAGGAGCTTCTTGCTTCAAAGGGGCAACTGTGGCAGTGGGGCAGTGAGCAGCTGCTTACAGTGTCCCACTGTCTGTTCGGAAGCCCTGTGGGGCAAGATGCCTGGGAGGAGGGCGAGCCCAGGGGCCCGGCCCGCAGATGCACACAGGCTCCTCAATGCCAAGTGCGGTGGGAGGGCCACCCTCGGAGGGCACAGCTTCTGCCATGTCTGGCAGAAGCTCCACAGCCTGGAAGGGACCCTCAGCTGGAGAGGCCTTGGCAAAGGCAAACCAGAATGTGCCCCTGGGGACAACTGGATCCAGCTGGAAGAACAAAACGTCCCGTTCACTGAGGGCTCTGCAGCAGGGGGACCTGCTCTGGGCGGGAGGAGCCCCGGGCTGTACAGCTGACAGACTATGATGCTCTGAGTGACCTTGGGCAAGCCCCCTCCCCTCTCCAGCCTCCGTTCCTTACCTGTCATTGAAGCCAAATCACCTCCAAGGTCTGTTTTAGTGCTGACACTTGTGACGATCAGATTTCCAGGAGCATCATATGGAGGGGGCGGGGCCACAGAGAGGAACTGGGCTTCCAGGGTGTAACTGACAAAGCGGACACCTTGAGATGGCTCCCCCCTCGCTTGAGTGACAGCCAGAGTCCGCCCAGTGGCCACTGTGGTCTTTGGCTCTGCTCTAACCCACCACATCTCTGGCTTCTCCCGCCACCACGGCCTCATTGCTCGCCCCGCTCCGGCCACACAGACCTCTCAGTGTTGTGTGAACATGTTGGGCAATACCCCCTCCCCGCCCCGCCACCCAGCCTCGCTCTGCTGGGCACAGCCCTCCCCCCGAGCACCATGCGGTCACTCCCTCAGGTCCTGCACCACCTGCTTCCGTTGTACCCCTTGCTCCCCACCCCAGCAGGCCCCATCACCCCAGCATTTACAACTTTCTGACGTACTCGTTAAGGTTCTGATTTTGTTTATTGGTTGCCTTCCATTGGACCAGGCTGTCAGTTACAAGGGCAGGGACTTTTGTGTTGGCTTCTGTGACAATAAGGAAATTTCAACTGAAATTGGAGCTGGGACAGCCTGCAGAGAAAACTCCCTACCACTCATCATCAACCACCTCACACGGGAAGAGACATACCTGACGTCCCCAACAAAAAGCTGTATCTCCTGACCACCCCTGCAGGAGGAAGATTTTCTTCTTGCCCAGCAACAAGCCCAGTAAGAAACACTGCAGCTCAGCCAATGAGAAGCCATCATCACCCTGAACTCTTTCTTTCTTCCAATGATCTTTCTTCTTCTTCTTCTTCTTCTTTTTTTTTGCTGATGATCTTATTCCAACCTCCCTGTCCCACACTTCTTTCTATAAAAACATTCCATTTTGTATAACTCCTCAGAGTGTTTCTCTGCCTGCCAGATGAACTGCTGCCCGATTCATAAATCATGTAATAGAGCCAATTAGATCTTCAAATTTTTCTGAGTTGAATTTTGTTTGTTTAACAGTTCCTGGCACACAGTGCCACTCAGTATTACCTGCGGTTATCCAGTACCTGCCGCGTGATCGTGATGGGCAAGCCATAATGGAGTGTTTCCCTGTGTGCCAGGCACTGGGCTCACTCACTCATTCCTCAGGGCGCCCCCATGAGGTGGACACGGTTATTACCTCCTAGTTTACGGAGAGGAGAGCAGAAACTCAGAGAGGGATTTTGCTCAGGCTCCACAGCAATATTGGGACCAGAACGTGCCAGAGTCGGCTCCAGGGTCACCCCACGAGAGCTCATGGGCTTAGCAGAGTCCCAGTGCTGCCACCAAGGGACCTGGATTTTGGGCAAGTCTTTCCCTCTCTCTGAGCCTTGGTTTCTTCATCTGTAAAATGAGACAGTGACAGCCTCACTTTAGCAGAGCTGTTGTAAGGACCGAGGATACCAGCGGGTGTGAGTGCTTCCTGTAACAAACGTGCCCAGCTCCACTGGACCCTGCGTCCGGGGGACTTCTCACAGCTGTTCGGACAGGGCCTCTGGGAGGAGCCAGGGGGTGGGGACGGGAAGGCCTTAGTGCTTTCCCAGGCTGAAGGCCACCGAGGAGCTGCTCTTTAATTCCTCCACCACAGCTGGGCTGCTCCCAAAGTGGCTTTCCCAGACCCCGATGGCCCGTCTGCTGGGGATAATTACAGAGGAGCTGGCTCCCGAGGGGCAGGGGAGGGCCTTGTGAAGAGGAGGACTCTGGGGGTTCTGAGCAGGCACATCCTGTCAGATTGGGTCTGGGGCTGCAATTCTCTTGGGCAACTCCAAGTCTTAGTTTCTCACCTAGAAAATGAGTTTAGACGGGACGATTTTGTCCAAGCAGCCCAGGGCTGGAGTCCAGAAGAACAGCCCCCTTCCCCCACTCACCTCTGCGGGATGCGGGATGCGGGACGCACACCAGTTGTTTCTGACCGCTGGCCTCAGGCTCCACGTGTGAAGTGGCCTGGTCGGGCGGGAAGATCCCAGAAATCCTTTCCTCCTCTGCCATTCTTTTACACCTGGAAGAGGGTTAGGGCTGGGAAGGAAAGAGCATTTAGTGAGTTCCCGCTGTATGCCAGCTGCTTTTTGGATCTTACCTCATTCGTCTGTGTATTAGCTTCCAATGGACACTGCAACAAATCACCGCCAACTTGGTGACTTGAGAAAACACACTTATTACCTTGTGGTTCTGGTGGTAGAAGTCCAAGATCAGTCTCCCTGGGTGAAAGGTGTCTGCAGGGCTGGCTCCTCCTGGAGGCTCTAGGGGAGAATCCTTTCCTCACCTTTTCTAGAACGGATGCTATCTTCATCTCTGCATCAGACGGACTTTTCTTCCCCCTTCCTCCTCCCATCCGCTTCTTCCCACTCTGACCCTCCTGCCTCCCTTAGAAGCAGCATCCGATAATCCAGGATAATGTTCCTATCTCAAGATCCTTAACTTAATCACATCGGCAAATTCCTTTGGCCAAGTAAGTGTTCTGGGGATTAGGGTGTGGATAGCTTCGGAGGGCCGTTATTCAGTTCACAACATCTGTCAACGCAAATCTCTTGTGGAGCTCTATTTTAAATCCCAGCTTCTGACACTTTGTAGCTGTGTGGTCTTGGACAAGGACCGAACCTCTCTGGGCCAGTTTCCTCACCTGTAAAACAGAGATAAGGACTCAGGATTGTTAGGAAAAGCTCTGAATGTAGTGCTCGCTCCCGTTGTTGAATGAATGGATGTAGAACCACAATGATAGTAGTAACAACTCAGGTTTATTAAGGACTTACTATGTGCTGGACACTTAACTGAGTAGTAAGTTTATGTAGATGAGCTAGATAGACATGCCCAGGTGCTTGTGGGAACTGCAACAGAGCCAAGAAGAGAGACTTAGAGAAAATAATCACAAATAATTAGCTAATTGCCATGGAGACCCAGAGAGACCCACGGTCACACAGCTGGGAAGAGAAGTGGGTGGGATTCACACCCAAGTCTGTCTGATTCCCAAGCCCTTATTTTTCCATGACACGCCTTGTCTCTCAAGGCTGGTTGAGGCCAACAGAGGATCCGAGACGCCAAGTGACTTGCCAGATACAGACCCAGATCTCTGGGCACCCTGCCCGAGCTTCTTCCTAGGGGACGCTTGGACACATAAAGTAGTGATGATTGGTGACAGGCAGGGCGCATGGAGCCCCGTTCTGGGCCAGGAGGCAGCATGGACGTTTTACACACCCAATGTTGTTGGGTCTCCACGATGCCCAGGAGAAGAGACCTGTTATCCTGTGTCACAGACGGGGAACCTGAAGATTTAGGTCACAGGACATGCGCAGGGTCACTTGGAGAGTTCATTGCCCAGCAGAGACCCAGGACACTCACCAAGAGCAGGGCCCTGCATGGAACCTCCAAGTTCAAGCTTGCCTGACCCTAAAACCTGTCTTTAACCCTGGCACACACCATCTCTACCAGTTGGCCTGTCTGTAGCCAGAGGCTATTGTCCTGAGGGTTTCACCCCAGGGTGGATTCTTCCTGAGAACAGCCTTCAGGGAGACAGGTGGCCTGCTGGCGCCACCTAGTGGCCTTTAGCAGACATGCCTCTTCCCCTTGGGAGCCTCCAGGACTCAGAGATAAACAGGAGAAATAAACAGAACTTCCTTCTTCTCTACCCAGCTGGATCCTTGTAGCAAATTGATGAGGCTGAGCTAAAAGTGATCCACGACTCCAGCCTCATTTTTCTGTTGAGGAAACTGAGGCCCAGACAGAGAACGACACACCCAGCCGGTCAGAAGCAGGCCCAGGTGGCTGGAGGGAATGGCGGGGAGGTGAGCTCAACCCGAGCCCGCCCAGCCTCTGGGGCCTTCTTGGAGACCGCAGGTGCGAACAGAGGCCCAGGAGCAGAGGGGCCTACCAGAGCTCCCAACTCATGCCAGACGCCAGGCTAGGATTCCAGGAGGCCCGTGCCCCTACCCCAGCTCCACGCAGGCACAGGAACCCCAAGTTCATGGCCTTGGAGCGGGAGGTTAAGTTGCTCCAAGATTCGGGCGAAGGGGCTATAACCCGGGACTAAGAGGAGGGTGTGGCCGGTAGGAGCTGACTGTGGTGGGATTCCTGAGGACAAGAGGAGGCAGGCTGGGAAGGGAGACGGGCTCTCTTGGCTGAAGTAACAACCACAGCTCCCCCATAGGGATATCCTGATTCTTAAGGACAGAAGTGGCTGGAGAAATCCCATGATTCTTAGGGACACACGTGGCTGGAAAAATTCCGTGATTCTTAGGGACAACCTCAGCTGAAGAAATAACACGATTATTTATTTATTTTTTTGAGAGAGGGGAAGAGAGGGAGAAAGAAGAGAGAAACATAGATGTGAGAAATATTGATGGGTTGCCTCTCCTCTGTGCCCTGACTGGATGAACCCCCAACCCAAGCCTGTGCCCCCACTGGGAGTCAACTGGGCACTTTTTGTTTTGCTGGACGATGCCCAACCCACTGAGCCACACCAGTCAGGGCATGAAATCCCATGATTCCTAGGGACAATCTTGGAGAGAGAAAGCCTATGATTCTTTTTTTTTAGATATATTTTATTGATTATGCTATTACAGTTGTCCCATTTTTTTCTCCGCTTTGTTCCCCTCCACCCTGCACCCCCACCTCCCACCAGCATTCCCCCACCTTAGTTCATGTCCATGGATCGTACATATAAGTTCTTTGGCTTCTCCATTTCCCATACTATTCCCTGTCTATTTTGTACCTACTATTTATGCTTATTCCCTGCACTTTTCCCCCTTTCCCTCCATGTGATCTCCAGTTTTGTGATTCTGTTCCTGTTCTAGTTGTTTGCTTAGTTTGTTTTTGTTTTTGTTTTTAGGTTCAGTTTTGATAGTTGTGAGTTTGTTGTTATTCTACTGTTCATATTTTTTATCTTCTTCTTTTTCTTAGATAAGTCCCTTTAACATTTCATATAATAAGGACTTGGTGATGATGGACTCCTTTAACTTGACCTTATCTGGGTAGCACTTTATCTGCGCTTCCATTCTAAATGATAGCTTTGCTGGATAGAGTAATTTTGGATGTAGGTCCTTGCCTTTCATGACTTAGAATACTTCTTGCCAGCCCCTTCTTGCCTACAAGGTTTCTTTTGAGAAATCAGCCGAGAGTCTTATGGGCACTCCTTTGTAGGTTACTGTCTCCTTTTCTCTTGCTGCTTTTAAGATTCTCTCCTTATCCTTAATCTTGGGTAATGTAATTATGATGTGCCTTGGTGTGTTCCTCCTTGGGTCCAACTTCTTTGGGACTCTTTGAACTTCCTGGTCTTCCTGGAAGTCTATTTCCTTTGCCAGATTGGGGAAATTCTCCTTCATTATTTCTTCAAATAAGTTTTCAATTTCTTGCTCTTCCTCGTCTCCTTCTGGCACCCCTGTGATTCAGATTTTGGAATCTTTAAAGATGTCCTGGAGGTTCCTAAGCCACTCCTCATTTTTTTGAATTCTTGTTTTTTCATTGTGTTCTGGTTGGATGTTTATTTCTTCCTTCTGGTCCACACCATTGATTTGAGTCCCGGTTTCCTTCCTGTCACTGTTGGTTCCCTGTGCATTTTCCTTTATTTCACGTAGCATAGCCTTCATTTTTTCCTCTGTTTTGTGACTATACTCAAACAATTCTGTGAGCATCCTGAATACCAGTGTTTTGAACTGTGCATCTGATAGGTTGGCTATGTCTTTGTCACTTAGTGGTATTTTTTCTGGAGCTTGGATCTGTTCTTTCATTTGGGCCATATTTCTTTGCCTCAGCACACCTGTCATGCAGTAAGGGGTGGAGCCTTAGGTATTGGCCAGGGCGGGGCAACCCATGATGCTGTGCTCTGAAGCTGTATATGGGGGAGGGGTCCCAGAGGGAACAGTGCTGCTTGCTGAGTTCTTGGCCGGCTTTCAGTCACTTCCCCCGCTACCCACAAGCAAATTGGACCCTTCTGGTGCTGATTCCCAGGTGAGTGGTTTTGTGTACATTCTAGGACCCTTTGGGTTTCTCCAACGAACTCTCCTCCCGAGCTGCCTCAACCCCCACAGGTGTTTTCAATCAGAGGTTTGAGGCTTTATTTTCCTGGGCTGGAACCCTGGGTTGTGCAGTCTGTCTTACTCCCCATTTGTTCCTCCCGGTTTATCCGCACGTGGATGTGGGACCACCCGGTCCTCCAGCTGCCGCCTTGCTGTGAGTCCTCTCCACCCTGCTGTCCATCTCCACCCCTCCTACCGGTCTGGATGAATGTTTCTTCTTTAACTCCTTGATTATAGTTTGATTTTTCTGGCAGTTCTGTTTTTGTTTTTGTTTTTTAATTTGTTGTCCTTCTTTTGGTTGTGCGAGGAGGCAAGGTGTATCCACCTACGCCTCCATCTTGAACAGAACAAAATCCCATGATTCTTAGTGATAAACGTAGCTGGAGAAATCCCCTGAATCTTAGACACAAACATGGTCCTTGACCTCAAGGCGCTTGAGACCATTATTACCTTCCTCCATCAGTAAGCAACCACTGACCACCTACTCTGGGCCTGTCTTGTGAGGGGTGCTGAGGACCCACAGACAACGCGGACCTGGTTCCTGCTCTGCAAGACCCCACATCCCAGTGGGGCAAATGGACCATGAGAACTGGACGAGTCAGTGAGCCACCCCCCGGGAACCCAGCTCTGCAGCCAACAGATCTAGCTGATGGTACCAACACAGAAAGAGAGGCTAGCAGTTATTGCATGCCTACTATGTGCCAGGAACGGCTGTAAGCACTTTCCATAGATTAACTATTTTGGTGAAGTCCTGACTCTCTCCTAACTATGTGACTTTGAGCAAATTCCTTAACCTCTCTGATCCTTGAGACTCTTACCTGCAAAATGAGAGCCATAATACCTACCTTGCTAGGTTACTGTGGGGTTTCGATGAGATGGTGTGTGTGTGTGTATGTGGGGTGTGCCTGGAATATATTAGGGACCCTGTAAATCTCGTAACCACTGTCAAATAGTAAGTGTTATCATGGAGAGATGCCAGATAGGCCCCGCAATCTCACACTACAGTAAATACTGTCTTAGGGTTGGGAACAGTTGCGTCCGAGGTCAGGAGAGGATTGAAGGGAACAAATTAGGATGGACCCCTGGAAAGGAGGTGAGACTTGGCCAGGGTCTGGAAAGAGTAGGGGCCTTCTTTTCTCTTCCTGCTCCTCCTGTTTCCTCCTTGGCTCCCCCAGAGCAAGGGACCCAAGAGGACAAGTGGAAGCTGCAATGTCTTCTACGACGTAGTCTTGGAAGTCACACTCTGGTCACTTACACAATATCCTGTGGGTGACACAGGTCCCCCTTGCTCAGTGGGGGAGGGGTGGACACAAAGCTGAGAGTGCTGGAAGGCCAGGCACCCGGGAACCATCCCAGAGCCTGGCAAGACTGTGCAATGCTTCAGGGATGAACCAGGGAGCAAAATCCCAGTCCCGGCTCTCATAGCTGAGTATGACTCTGTGTGTGTGTGTGTGTGTGCTATGGGTGCAAAGTGCAAAACACAACTCTGCCACCCACAGAAACGCCGCGAGACACAGTCCCTGAAGCAAACAAACAGGGTGGCAATTACAGTGTCTGAGGGAAGCCGTCTTCAGGACAAAGTGTGGGGACTGAGGCTCGAGGGTGAGACCAGCTGGCAGGGGACAGGCAGGAGGAAGGGTGTTCTGGGTGGAGGGGACAGTGCCCACATGGTGAGGAGCTGAGGCCTCCACCAACAGCCAGCATGCACTTGCCCTCCATGTGAGGGAACCGCCTTGGGAGAGGGTCCTCCAGCCCCAGTCCAGCATCCTGCCTCTGGCCTCATGAGAATCCTGAGCCAGACATGGCCACGCTGCTGCCGAATTCCTGACCCACGGAAATTGTGCGAGACAGTGTTGGCTGTTTGAAGCCGCTAAGTTTTGGAGTACTTTGTCAGGAAGCCCCAGGAGTGTCCAACCTGCGGCCTGTGGGCCACATGCAGCTCAGGATGGCTGTGAATGTGGCCCAACACAAAATCGCAAATTTACTTAAAACACTATGAGATTTTTTTTGTGATTATGTGTCATAATGTGTTTAATGTGTGGTCCAAGACAACACTTCTCCTCCCAGTGTGGGTCAGAGATGCCAAAAGGTTGGACACCCCTGTGGCCTCGATAAATGGGTACAATGCTCACTAAATATTTGTATCAGCAGGTGGGCAGATGGGTGGGGAGGGACAGCTCCAGCTGCTACTCCCCGAGCGCTGTCTCTGTCTCAGACATGTGCCCAGGGTTTTACAGGTTGTTTCAGAGTGAGTTGTCATGGCGACCGTACAAGAGGGCTCCTGCCCTGCGCCCATTGTAGGGACGCAGAACTAGGTGCCGCAAGGGGAAGTAATCCCGTAGCATCACACCAGCTGGGCTCAGGCTCCACCCTGGCAGTTTGGGGACATGGGTTTCACTGCTGTGTCACGGCGCCTGGGCAGTCCCTGTCCCATCCCAGTGTCCCCCCACCAGCTCACTGGGCACCAGGCAAGGGTCCCTCCTGGAGGCCCTGTGGTGCTGCAGGGCTAAATGACCCTGGAGCCTGGTGGACATGGGCAGCAGAGCTGGGAATGACAGAGCTCATGGCCCAGAGCCAGGTCCTCCTGTCCAGCTGCTGGGAGGACTGCCCTGTCCCCTACCTGTGGGTGCCAGCTGGACGGGACGGGAGAGAGAAGGCAGCTTCTGTCAAGTCACCTCCCAGTGGGACTGAGTCTCTGTGGGGGTGGTGTGGGCTCAGAGAGCTCAGATTCTACTCAGTTTGTCATCACCCGGCTCCTTGGCCAAACCGCTGAGGTCACACAGAGCAGGGTGCTGGCTGGGCTCACGAGGACCTCAGAAGCTCCGGTCCCTGGAACCAACACAATAGGGTGGGAGCAGAGCTACGAATAACAAGGGTGAGCCACCAGCCCCCTTACCCTCTAAGAGAAGGAGGCTAAAAGGGTCTGTGGGCCTCATGGGAGCGTGGAGGGCTCCTGCCCACACCGTTGCAGGAAGGGAGTGGGGCGGTACCGAGCTGAGCCCCTTGGGAGAGGTGTGGGGTCCAAGGGGCCTGGGCACCGGCAGCTGGAGTGCAGGTTGGGCTCTACCTGTCACACTGCAGTGTGACCTCACGCAAGTTTCTCAACCTCTCTGTGCCTCTGAAAAGTTTATCTGGAAATGCTGGGGTGATGCCAGTACCTGTGCCCCGAGCATGATTGAGCCTGGCGTGAGACGAATGCTCGTGTGCACCTGGATCCACAGTTCCCCGGGGTCTTTGCAAGGACCTTATGGTTGGGTGTGGTGGCTGCCATTCACAGAGGACTGCACTGAGGGTAAGGCACTCAGGGGCCACACAGAGCTAATAATAGCTGGGAACTGTCAGGGTTCAAAGCTGCAGGCTATTCTTGCCTCTGTGTCACCTTGCCCCTATTCATTGTGGAGACTTTAGGGCCTGCCACTGTGTGTGACACCTGTTAAGGGCAGTGATTGCTGTCAAGCAAATAGAATGGGTTTTGAGGGTTGATAGTGAGCTCCCCGTCATTCCAGAGATATGCAAGCACAGCCTGAGTGTGGTAAAGGTCTTTAAATGTTGGATTTGGAGTTGAACTCAGTGCTGTTTAAGGGTCCTTCCTGCCCCTAGATGCTAGGGGCCGTCGCTATCCTCTCCCAGAGGACAAAAAGGACATGGAGGTGGTCAGGCTCGTTTTATTTTTTGTGTTTTTTAGATCCTCACCTGAGGTCGTGCCCATTGACTTTAGAGAGAAAGAGAGGGAGGGAGAGAGAGAGGGAGAGAAATATTTGTGTGAGAGAAATATCAGTCCGTTGGCTCTCACATGTGCCCTGACTGGGAACCAAACCCGTGACCTTTTGGTTTATGGGATGACGCTCCAACCAACTGAGCCACATCAGCCAGGGCTAAACTTGTTTTATAGAGGGGCAACCTGAGCCCCTGGGCCCAGAGTCAGCATGTTCCCAATGTCACGCATCCAGCCCAAGGTGAGTCCAGGTTGGGACCTCAGTCAAGGCAGATGCTCAGTTAGCCCACTCTACACTCCACCAGGCCTAAGCGGGGCACAAAGCAGGAGGGTGGGCTGCTGCCTCTGAATGACGAGGAGACACTGGTGGAATGAAGATACAGGACCTTGGACAGGCATGGGGCAATCCTAGAGCCAAGGGTGAGTGCTCAGGGGGCAGGCAGGCTCAGGGAGCAAGTGAAGGGCATCAAAAATTCAGACCCTGGACTTCTTTGGTCCAGTCCCATCGTTGGACGGATGAACAACTGAGAATCCAGGGAGGAGAGTCTCGCATCCTAGACCTGTAATATCACTCGGCACAGGACTGCTGAGATGGCAGGGGTAGGGGAAGGGCGGGGTGGGGCTGGGCCAGCCTGCTGCTCCCGGGAAGGCAGACAGACAGGGGACAGGACTGGATCTGGGTCCTGGCCCAACTCAGCTCCCCTCCCACTTCTCCACCAGACAATAGAAGGGGCCATTGTTTCCCGAGCAGTCAGGATGCGCCAAGCCCTGCTCCACGTGTTCCCTGTAGATTACCTCACTCATCCTAACCCAGCCCTGGCAGGCCAGGACTGGGAGTATCATCACCTCATTTCTTCCAAAGAGGAAACTGCGGCCAGAGAGGTTAAGTAACTTCCCTGAGGCCACAGAGCCAGTGTGTGGCAGAGCTGAGAGTTATACCCTGGCAGTGGCTGCTGAGACCCAGGTCTTTGTCCCATGTCACTCTGACTCTGGTCGCCTCCTTCTGAGGGTAGAGGATGGACCCTCCCTCCTTTCCCTCCTAGTTCACCTCACCTGACTTTCAGACTCTCCCAACCTCAGCTCCACCCTCTGTAAACTGACTCAAGCTCTGGCCAAAAACCGCAGCCCCCACCCACGACACGGCCAGGTGACGAAGCAGCCACAGGGTCGGCGCTGTGAGCCTTGGGCGCCCACATCTGCCAGCCACCTGCCCGCCGGGCACCTTGTGTTATTACCAGAACTCACAGTCCGTACGTGTCACCCGTTTAGAGCGCACAGTGTGTGGCTCAGCACTTCCAGAGTTGCACAGCCTTCACCACCACGCATTTTAGAGCCACCAGCCCCAAAGAAACCCCGTACCCCTCAGCAGTCACCGCCCCCGCCCGCTCTCTGCTGCCCTAGGCAACCACTGCTCTACATTCTGTCTCTGTGGACTCGCCTCTTCTGGACAGCTTAGCACTGGAATCACACAATACATGGGGCCTCCTTTAGAAGCTTCACATCACCTTTTGCAGGAAGATGGTGTTCTCTCCATTCTGCAGGTGAGGGAACTGAGGCTCAGACTGGTCCAGTAACTTCCCCAAAGTCACCCAGCTCGGAAATGGTAGACAGATTTGGATTGTGTCTGTCTGGCTCCAGATGCCCCAGATCACCCTCTTGGGCCTGGAAGCAACCCAAAGTTGCCTAACAGTGCCAGGGGTCTGGGGCAGGGGGCATTTAAGGGGTGTGGGGGAAGACTGAGAAGGCAGGGCAGTGTGTGGTGCGAAGGCCTCTGGGGGAGGCACTGGGTCCCGCCACCAGATACCAGGATCACTGGGCAGAAAGGAAATCAGCAGGGCAGGTGGTGGGGACAGGTGGGGGCAGGTGGGGGCAGGTGGCAGAGCAGGCAGAGGGGGAGGGGTGGCTGACTGTCTCTTCCAAGCAACAGTCCTGGGCCCTCTGCCCTTCCGGCTGATTGGTTCAGCCCCATCTCCTGACCTCCCCACCTGCCTCTCCCTCTGGAAACAGCTCTCTTCCATCCTGCTCCCAGGCCCTGGCCATAGGGTGACTCAGCCTGAGCTCTGGAGCTGGCTGTCCCCCTGCCACCTCCCCCCCCCCACCTGTCCCTGTCTGGCAGAAGCGCCCAGAACGTAATTATCACCAACACCAGGGCGGCCGTGCCAGGACCTCCCGGGCCAGCATCCTAAGGCAGGCAGCTGTGACCCTACGTCCTCTGGGTCAGCCTTTCATTAGGGAGCACCGTGCACCCCTTGCTGGCAAGCCCCCTTTGGGGGAACAGGAGAACCTCTTGCAAAGCTCCCTGTGTTTTTTTTTTAATGATTTCCACATCTTGATAAAAAGAAGTCAAAAGTTCAGAATGTGCTTTTTCAGGCTGTTCTCAGCTTTGGACCCCAATCCAATTCATCCCACCAGCCCCTTAGGAACCACTGACTACATGAACCCCTGACCCAGGGAAAGCTTCCCCTTTTATTGGCGGGGAAACTGAGGCTCAGGGAGGGAAAGGAGCTTTCCCAGGTCACTTCCCCAGGTCACTCTGCTGCGAAGGGGCAGGCTGCAAGTGTGACTGTGTGTCCTGGCTCCCATCACCATGGTCCCATTAAAGTGCAATCCTGAATGTGAGGTTGTGAGCCCAGCCTGTCAGTGTGAAGATGGGGGACACTGTGACCCTTGGTGGCTCAACTCAAATGGTGGTAGCAGCTGCTCCCTACGCATGAGCACCAGTACGTGACAGAGCCCCTCACCCACTGATTCATTCAGAGCCTGGCAGCCTAGACACAGTGCTGTGTGATTTCCGGCAAGCCAGTGAACCAGCTTCCTTGGGCCTCAGTCTCCTCACCTGTAAAACGGGCATGAAAACAAGAGCCCCTGACTTCTGGGGCTATCATGGAGATTGAGTGAGTTGATATGTGTACAGTGCCCAGCACATGCTGAATGCTTCATGAGTGTGAGCTGTTCTTGTTATTACTATGTCGGGTGAGTGTGTCCTATGGGCAGAGCTCAATCCCACCCCACCCCCAGCCTCGAGGAGCTCACAGGGATGTGCAGGGGACAGTCGAGAAAATAGGGCTGTTGTGATCCCTATCCAACAGAGAGGTGAGGCCTAGGATGAGGTTTCTCTATAACTGAGACCCGGGCCAGCCTGGGGCCCTAAGCAGGTTGATGTGCTGTGGAGGTGCCAGCCGGGAGTCAGAGGCCAGGGTTCTGGCACTAGTTCCGCTGCCCACCTGCTCTGCGACCTTGGACAGGTCACTTGCCCACTTGGGCTGCAAGTTCTTGCTCTGCACGGTAGAAGCGCTGGACTGTCTCTGCAGAGGCCTGGGCAGCCAGGCGTCGGGAGGTCAGCCCAACTCCCGGGCTATTTTTACCGGGACTGTGGGCAGCCACACCACTCTTCTTGGAATCAGAACCCCGCAGGTGCAAGGAGCCTGAAGGTCGTGCAGCCCAATCCCTCCTAGACCTGAGGCTGGGCTGGCTCCCTCACCAGCCTCCTTGGGCCTGTGAAGTCCGACCTGGGGGCACAGCTGGACTCCACTCTGAGCCCCCGGCCTCTCTGTGCCCCGTGGCTACCACCCGCTCTCATCTGAACTCTGCGCTGGTAAACATTTTTATTTCAGGATGTTTACAAAGTCACGGAAGGGTGATGGGATTGGGGAGAGAAGGAGGGACAGAGGCTGCTCCTGAGTAACAGACAGAGGCACAGAGACACAGACGGAGATGAGGAAAGACAGAGATAAAAACAGGCAGAGATGAAGATAACAGCGGAAAAAGAGACAGTGAGAAAGAAAACTAGGAAAGGATTTAAAGAGAAAGAGGAGAAAGGCGCAGAGAAAGAAACAGTGAGAAGAGAGAACACAAGACAGAGGAGGCAGAAAGGCGGAGGGCAGAGGTGGCTTCCGCAGGACAGAGCCCTCTGGCAAGAGGGGCCAGGCCTGGGACCCCGACCAAGGTTCGTGTTCTCTGAGCCTCGGTTTTCTCACCTGCAAAACCAAATCTGAGCCAAGGGCCCCCCAGGGCACCCTGGACGCTGGTGTTCAGACCCTGCGGTGTGTGGCATCATGAGAAGGCACTGGGACAGACTCCCAGGGCTGCTGAGTGCACAGGCCTCCTGTACCTCCTGCCTCCTTGTGTCTGCGGGCTCGTGGCTATGCTGTCACCTCCTCTGCTTCGCCCCCTTTCTGGCCATCAGTGCTCTGTGGACGAGGCCCAGCCACACACAGACACTTCCACAAGGTCAAGGACCCTCTCTCAGGCACAGGGAGACAGGATCCACTTCCTGCTGCTGCCCACCAGCGAGGCTGCCCCCCACACTCACGAGTGGTGACCGGCGGTGGAGAGCACGCAGAAACGCCAGCAGCCATTCTGAGAGCTTGGTGAATGCTAATTCCTTTACTCCTCATGAAGGCCTTTGGGTATTATTTTTACTCCACACATGAGGGAACTGCGGCTCAGAGTGGTGGAATAACCTGCCCTAATTCACACCCTGGGAAGAGGGAAGGCTGGCTCGAGAGCCCATGTTGATGATGACTGAGGGCACGTCACACCGTCCACTGGTTTTACCTTCACGCCTGAGTCTGCCCAAGGGTGACAGCTCACCCTCACGGACAGTCCCCATGTCCCAGCACCGAGCCGAGTGCTGGGTGCACCGAGGAAGTTCTTGTTTTCAAAAGGGGACATGAAGCAGAGACTTACATTTTCCTGCTTTTGGATGGTGGGTGAGGGTGTGATGCTGGGGGCTGTGGCAGCCATTTTGTAATCTTGAGGGGAAGGCGAGGGGTCGAGAAGCAGACCGACAGCCGTGTGAGTGACCCTGGGCCAAAGTCCCACTGCTGAGCACCATCAACCCCGAGAACCATGAGAGACGAGCACGAAATACTGAACTGTTATGTTTTAAGCCATTACATTAGGAGTGATTCCTCATGCAGCAGTAGAAATCAGAGTAGTGAGTGTTTCATAGATATTTGGCAAGTTAAATGTACTAGGTATGTAACTAGGTAATTTTTTTTTTTAAAGAGAAGCAGTCATGTAAAAAAATCCAAGGGTTTCCATCGAGTGGCAGTGACCTCAGGTGCCCTGGAGTGGCTCACCTCTGCTCCCACGAGTCCCTCAGTGGCCTCTCATGGACACTCCGCGTAAGGTGAGAGGTGAGACATGAGTGACCCGGATCTGGCCAACCCAGTAGCCTCTGGAACATCACCCACAGCTTAGGATGCTCGCCAGCCCTGCCTGTACTCACTTAGCGGGGGATTTGGTCACTTGTCTTCAACTGGCAGATTAGCGGGTCCTGCCTGGAGAATGTCATCGGATGTCATCGGCGCTGCCTCACGGTGCGGGCGGAATGGAGGGCAGGACTGACTCCAGGAGCAGATCCCTGGACAAGAAGCGTCGCCCTGCCCTGAAAGAGTATCGAGCTCACAACCGTGTGGCTAGAGACAGACTCCTGCCCAGCCCAGCCTCCCAGGCCCAGTACTCCCTGACCCCTCTCTGCTGGCCCCTGTGCCCTGTTTTTGTCTCATCCATCTTTTTGTCTCTCTTTGTCTAGCAGAGGCATTTGATAATGGTGCTGAATAAGTGGGACCGTCCCAGGTAGTGGTCACGCAGTTCATTCTTGGTTGTGTCTGGTGACGGGGAGCTCACCTCTCCCCAGGCAACCAGTTCCATTTTTATAAGTCTAGCCCGCTTTGATGGTACAAAAAGTATGACTGTGGGACATCCTGTCCCTCTCCTGGACCTGGCTGAAGACCATCTTTTGATTATTTATCTATTTCCTTCCTTTCTTCTCATCTTCTTAAAGAAGAAAGCAATTGAGAATTTTTTAAATTTTTTAAATTGCAGTTGACATTCAATATTATATTAGTCTCAGGTGTACTGCATAGTGGCTGGACATTTATATAAATTAGGAAGTGGTCCCTAGGTAAGTCTAGGACCCACCTGGCACCACACACAGTTATTATAATATTATTGACTATATTCTGCCGATTTGTACTTCTTAATCCATTCATCTTATTCACCAATCCCAACTCCCTCCCATATGGCAAACACCAGACTGTTCTCTCTGTGATTTGTTTCTGTTTCATTTGTTTATTTCTCTTTTAAGATTTTATTTACTTATTTTAGACAGAGGGGAAGGGAGGGAGAGAAACATCAATGTACGTTTGCCTCTCGCACGCCCCCCAATGGAGACCAGACCTGGCCTGTGACCCAGGCATGCGCCCCCACCAGGAATCGAACTGGCAACCCTTTGGTTCGCAGGCCGATGTTCAATCCACTGAGCCACACCAGCCAGGGCTATTTCTTCTGTTCTAGAGATTCCACATATAAGCAAGATCATGTGGTATCTGTCTTTCTCTGTCAAGTTATTTCACTCAGCACAATACCCTCTAAGTCCATCCCTGTTGTAGATGTTAAGATTTCGTTCCTTTTTATGGTGGAGTCACGTTCCATTCTATTTCCCATCTTCTTTATCCATTTGCCTTGTGATGGGCCCTTGGGTTGAGGGAGGCCCTGTCTGAATTGCTAGGAGAGAAGCTAATGTGATGTATGTAACGAAGGCATGGGTAATGGAGAGAAAGGGGAGGGAGCTGCGGTGACAGAGCTTTCAAAGGACAGGGGCCACAGCAGCCCTGAGGCCCGAGGGAAGCAGGTAGGAAAGGAAGGCCGCCGACCCAGCCTCTGTATTGGGGGCTCTTTTAACGTCCTCCCAGGCAGTGAAGAAGGGAACTTGTCCTCAGCTACTTCGGCTGTTGAACTGTCTTATTTAAGCATGATGTCACTCTACCACTGATCCACCCCGTCTCTAGCTTTTAGGGCCCAGCCTCCCTCGATCAGTTTGTGCTCAGGTGCAGGTTTCTTGTTGATGTTGCGACCTTTCCTGGTGTGGATGCAGAGCCCCAGTGAGGAAAATCTAGCTTAGAACCAGCCGGTGCACTTTCTGAAATTTAATTGTTATCTCTCGTGGGGCTTTCAGGAATATCCTTCCCTACACCACCCCAGCCCCCTATCCTGTTTGAATGCCAGGGCAGGAGCTGGCACCAGTGCAGAAGCCCCGAGGTCGGTGATTATCAGGGACATCAGACCACACCCCCTTCTTCACATCACACCTTTGCTAGCACCCCTTCACCCTCCTGAAATGAAGCTCACTGATACTATAACCTTCCCCCATCTACAATTTAAAAAATTCAGCACCATATCCTAACTATAATGTGGATGAAGATAGAGCTTTTTTTTTTATCCTCACCCAAGGCTATGTTTATTGATTCTAGAGAGAGAGAAACATCAATATGAGAGAGAGACAGTGGTCAGCTGCCGCCTGTACGTGCCCTGATTGGGAATAGAACCCACAGCCTATGTATATGCCCTGACCGGGAATTGAACCCGCAACCTTTTGGTGTAGGAGGTGACATTCCAACCAACTGAGCAACCTGGCCAGGGCAAAGTCTCTTTTAATAATAAAATAAAATAAAATGTTTTTCAATATTTAAATGCTCAGGCGTGATGGTACTAGAGGAGATAGGAAGTGGTTGGAGGCTTGTCACCTGTTCACAGAATCGCCACATCAGCCACGCTTACCTGCCCACATGTGTTGGGTGAGTGACCACGCAGTCAGGGCCGGCTGGGCTTGCTGCAATAACAAGCACCCCGAGCATCTCACTACCCCATAGCGCATTCCTCAGCCACATTCCTGTTCAGTGTGACTCTGCTCTTCCTAAAGAGACCCAGCTGGATCTCAGAGGCGCCATCTAGACCTCCGTGGTCATGTTCGCCGGCTCATAAGACTTCCGCGGGAACTGGAGGACCCAGCGCGCACATTCATTGTCCCGAGTAAGCCATATGGCTGCACCTGACTTCAAAGGGTGGGGAGGGATACCCTCCTACCATGCGCCTGGAAGGAGAAGACACCCAGAGTGACTGCCACTGCCACCAAAACTTCACGGTGGCCCTGCCTTGGGGCGAGTTGGTGTCATTTTCTAAAATGGTGAACAAGTCTTGGCAAAGTTTCCAATAAATTCTTCCCGCCCTACCCCATACTTCAATGCATTTTTAAAGCATTCAAGGATAACGTGTTTATACATAAAATGTATCCATTCTAGAGACAGGGTCAAGGACGTGGGATGGACCTTCATGACGTGGTTTTCCTGCACATTGTCCCTTCCTCCCCTGCCCCTACTAAATGTCAGCCTCGTCACTGCCACAAAGCACACACACGCCGAAGCGCCCCGCCGGGGACAGCACGAGCCCCACCGAGAGCCCCGACCTAGGCTGGCGGTCTCAGCGAACCCGTTGCAGCGGCATGGCCCCATTTGGCTTATTTCTAAGGAAGTACCACGCAGACATTGGCTGAAATGGGCACCGCCGCTCTTATTGAAGCCGGGACGCCCGCCCGGCCCGAGGCCCTCCTCCGTGCCCCGCGCTCCCCGCATCCGACAGAAGAGCCTGGCGTCCCTGCGCTCAACACCGAGGCTGCAAATAGCGCAGCTTCCTAGCCCACGAGCCCGCAAAGTGATCCCCGCCCTCGGAAGCGACAGGCTGGGGGTGGGGGAGCCCACGGCCCGGGTGGGAGGCGCTCGCACCTCCATCCAGCCGGTCGTTTTCTCTGGAGAGGCAGCATCCTTGGCTCAGGAGAAATAATGTCCGCGAAGACCCTGCCCTTCCCAGTGCGTTAGCACAGGCTCAATACTTTGCTTCTCTTTCTGGGCGAAACGCCGGCGCGGAGAGAACTTTTACAACCGGGGCGACCTGGGGCGGACGAAGGCCGCAGGACTGGCACGGGGCGGGGAGTGAAGGGGGTGTCGCTGTGTTGTGGAAAGCTGTCCTCCTCCACTCATCGGGGGTCGCTGAACAAACGGAGAGCAGGCGGGAGAGCGCCATGGAACAGAAGACGAGAAGGAATTCAAACTACCGGCGAAACGACAGAGCGCGCATGTGTCTGCGATATGCCCCACGCAGCCTGGGCCATCATCTCTTGGTCTCCCTGAGCCAAAGGCCTGCACGACAAGAGCCCAAGTGACCAGTCCCACACACTCAGCTCCTCACCCGGGACCGCCTGTGCCGCCCAGACCGTCCCCGCCCTCCTGGTTCCTCGGCCTGGCTTTGCCCGGGGAGCCGCAGCCCCGGGCAGGGCCACCAGAACTGGCGCTTAGCATCCTGGACAGGTCAGGCCGGCTGTCCTGGGGGCGTGACTCCCGTGGGTTTCCAAGCCAGGAGTAAGGGGACGGAGAACCAAGAGCGACGTTCACACACTCAGTCTCACACGCAGATGCACACACACCCTTTGCGGAGACACCGCACACACACGTGTGTGCGCGTACACACACACGCAGCTCACATTCAGGAACCACGCATTCCGAACCAGCTCACTGGTGCCGACGCTGACCGAGCATCGGGCGCGGACTCAGTATTCGCACCGATGTGCCAGACAGAGGGGACCCTGCCCGCTCTTCCCAACAGGGGAGAAACAAATAGAACCCAGATGGGTAAAAAAATACCCCCACCAAATCCGTAATGATAAACCGTGATGAAGACGTCCATTTCTGAAAGCGTGACAGGCAAGATATTGTGAAATACACCCCAGTCCTAATACCACAGTAATTCTGGACAAAAGTCTTTAACAAACTGTAAAAATGGATAACTGAGCCAGCAAGAAAGTAAAGGGTGTCCTGACTCAGAGTACAAAACAGCAAAGCACTGGAAAACGCGTGCCGAAACACACCCTACAGGCGACACAGAGGGCAAAGCAGAGGAGTGTAGGGAAGGCAACTTTGGAAGAGAGATGTTCTATGTATTTATATATAAATTGTATATAATATATCCTTATTATATACTTCATATATGTATGTTATATATTCTCATATCGTTTATATAAAGCTATATATGATATATTCTTATATATTCTATATAATATCTCTTCAAGTGCAATGCTTTTATATATTTATTTTTTTATACACGTATATATATAAACCCTCTAGGTCCTGCCTCTCTGGAGGGCCTGGACTCATGCGCCACCCACCCTCTGTGTGACATTAATCCGCAGTACACCGCAACTGGGCCCCATCTCCGTGACTCCTCAGGGCCTCACCACCCCACTCCCACATCCCAGAGCCCTCTGCTTTGTGAGCTCCCCGAGGAAGCAGGGCCAGGCCTGTCTGCTTTACCAGGGCACCCCAGAGCCGAGCCCAGGGCCTGGCACGTTTCAGGCGTCGGTAAATATTTGTCTGACAAATGCATTCAGGCACCACCACCGGCAAGGCAATTCTGAGATGCTCCCCCCGTGCAGGGTAGCACCCAGCACTCCTTTCTCCGCTCATCAGAATCCCCCGCTGTCCTTGGGCCCTGAGGCCTCCTCCTCCCCGTTCCCACACCAGGGCTGGGGCCCTAGTGAGTCCCAGCCTGGGGCCTGGCACGTAGCATTTGCTCAATAAATGTTTGGAAAATCAATGCAGAATAAAAGCCATGGCAGGATCACATTTTGAGCATATTAGCCTGTATTTTCCCCTGGGCTTTTCTTTCCTCCTTGGCTCTTTGCTTTTCAGACAGCAGGCATTTCTGGGTCCGAGCCTTAGCAAAAGATGTGGCTGCTGAATGCGGGAAAAGATAGGCTGCTTGCCTGGCTTTGCAGATTCAAACCCTGAAGCTCAGGCTCTGAGAGGACCAGAGAGGAACACATCCAAGAGGAAAAGACTTGGAGAAAGTCAGGAGGCCTTCCTGCTTGCCTGGCTGGAAAATGATTTTCTGAATGGTCAGAAGGAAAAGAGTTGAAAAGGAAACAGATCAGTGGGTGGTGGCTCCCAGGGAAGGTGTTTTTCCCCTGCTCGAGACCGCTGTGAGCTCAGAGAGCGCCCTCTGTGAGCTGAGAAAAGCCTCCCCTTCTGGGCTTGCGGCTTGGCAACCAGAGCCCAGGCTGGACCCAGCCCTCAGGGGCTCCCCCAGCCAGGCCCCGCACAATTCACACAGCCACACGGCAGCCCTGCCCAGTCCTGCAGGGGTGTGAAAGCTCAGACAGGCCCGTGGGTCTGAACAGAAGAAGCCTGTGCTTCACATCCCCATGGGGCAGGGGAGTCCCCAAGAAGAAGTGGCCTCGGGCAGAAGGAGTCTTGGGCAGCCTCGGAGTTTCTCAAATGCATGATGACTACGGGGTAGGGTGCAGCATCCCCGAGGACACACACCCCTGGGGACAGACGACAGCAACAACCAGACTGCTACTTGCTGTCCACCCTCGCCCACAACTTGGCACACAGAAGCCCCTTGGAATGAGCCAAAGCCTTAAGGAAATGTGGAACTGGGGAGAAACGACCCCGAGGCTGAGGTTAAGCATCTGCCACCCAGCCACAACGGGGTTTCCAAACAAAAATTCAGTCTACTTATACGTGTTTTTAAAAAGTGGCATTTTGTGCGCATTGAAGGCATAAACTGAGATTTCTTCTTTAACTTGCTCTGATCACTAAGTATTTGTGGAATGCATGTGAACAAACGGCGGGCGGCTGGTGCTTCTCTGCAGCCTCATCTCATCCTGCCTCACTCGACTGGCGCGGGGGCCTCCCTGACAAGAGTGTCGGCCGTCTCAGGGAAGGGCCGGCTTCCTCGACAGGAAACCCTGCCCACGTACGCTGTGCAGAAGTGCCCGGTGCCTGGGGTTCCATGGACTGCCTGTAAATGCAGAGAATATTTCTCCAGGCTCCAAGATCACAAGGCGCCCCTCTCCTGCCCTCTCCTGCCCTTCTCTCCCACCTTCTCAGATACCATCGAATTCCCAAAGCCCGGTGCAGATGCAGACGGGTGCAGAGGGGAACCTGTTAATGTTGTCATCCGATGCTGTGGCACGGCTTGAAAATGAGCCTGCTAGGATTTGAGACATGTCTACATTCGGCGGGCGAACTCTGCCCTGTTCAGCGACCATGGAGCTTGGGGCGGTCTGAGGTTGGGGGCAGTGAGGTCAGGCTCATTCCAGGGCGCTGGGCCCTGGTGTGGACACTGGAGGGCAGGAGGTACGTGGGTGCTTGTCCTGGGAGCCCCTGGAAATGTATGGGGCCAAGGACTTGGGGCTTCCCAGAGCTGGTGCCCTGCGTCTTGGGCGCTGTTCAAGGCCCTCATGGCCTGGACCTAGATGGACTCAGACCACCAGGCCCTTTTCCACAGCCTCTGTGCACGGTCTCCTCTGGCCTGCTTCCTGGTTGCCGCAGTCACATGCCAATCACGCCAATGTTTTATTCTGGGTCCTTGAAGTAATGCTCAGACACCCTGCCTGAGCACTTGGCCTTTGTAGATACGGGTTTGTCTCTTGGCTTGTGTTTGTAAGCTATTCCCCTGTGTCTGTCCTTTCTCCATGGCCAGAAGGTCAGCACTTGTCCCTGGCTGGCCGCCTAGCTGTCTCCCTAGCTGGAGTTCCCCCCACCCCCACCCCACACCACTCCTGCCTTCCAGGCCACCATTTGAATCCAGCTCTGCCACTTCTAGCTAGTGTCCTTGGCATGTCACTTAGGTGGTTGTGACCACCTGACCAACTCTCCCTGGTTCTGTGCCCCACTCCTGGTGGTGATCACTCCATGTGACAAAGGTCTGTTGACCTGCCCACTTTTCCCACCAGACGAGGCTCTCTCCCCCATTCCCAGTGCCCAGCATTGTCCCTGCCACCGAGCAGTGGCCTAAGGAGGGTGGTTCCCCGACCTGTCTCCCCTGCTGCCCTCCCATGCCTCCTCCCTGCTTCCTCATCTGCCCTCTCCTCACCACCAGGCCCTCAGCGTCCCGGGTTCCGTTGCCTGCCTTCCCACCACGTCTCTCTTGATGTCCCCTTCACTTGCTCTAGGGGGTGAAAAGCTCCGGGCAGAGACTGTGAGAGGTTGCAGAGTCTTTTATTAAAACCAGGTGAGTCACTCCATCAGCTGAGAAGGCATACTTCTGCTCCAGACACACCACACCTCCTTTGGGCTGGGTTTGGTGCCCCCACCCCTTAGACCTCCTCATTGCAAAGCGACATTCTGCTGTCCTCAAGGGGCAGGGAGGTGGACCAGAGAAGTACTGTGGCTGGGGCTTGGTGTACAGCTTGGATTTGGGGTTAAAGGTGAGGGTGCAGGTGTGGGTCCATTTGGAGGTTGGAAGGAATCGGGTGGGGATTTAGGTGAGAGATTTCAGTATGACCCGTATTCTGCAGGCCACAGTGAGCTGAGGGCCAGCTTCTCCCTGTTCCCAAGGTGATGACCCTCCACAGGGAGCCTAGCCCCAGGCGTGTGAAGCCACCTTGACCATCCCACTCCCCAGCCCCTCCGCCTCTCCTGCCACCTCTCCTGCCACCTCTCACACACAAAGCACTCAGAGCAAACTCTACACAGCTATGTGAACTTCAGTCCCTGCCCTCCCCTGCACCTGGGCCCAGGTGGGTGGGGGTGGGAGCTCTGGGGGGCTTAGCCCTGGAACCCCAGCTCCTTGTACTTGGCAGCGATGTCGTTCCGGAAGAGCTCCAAGGCCTTCTTCATGGCTCCCTGGGCATCCGCACCGAAGTCCCCGGGGTGCTTGCTCTGCAGAACCTGGATGATGGCGTCAGAGATGAACTGCAGGGAGGGGCGAGAGGGGGCAGGTCACTGGCTGGCACACGCTGGTGGCCAGGCGGGAGTCGGTCATCGAGTGCCACCTTCTCTTTCTTCCAGGGCTGTTTATTGAGCGCTTACTATACACTAGGCACTGCTGAGGGGTCTCCATAGATTAACTCCTCTAACCCCCATGACCCGAGAGACAGGGACGGGTGGGGAAACTGAGGCCCACCTCCATACAGATGAGGAAAGGTTAAGCTGCGTGCCCAAGGTCCTGTAGCCAGGCAGGCCAGCTCACCCACTAACCCCCTCCACCGGCGCTCAGGACAAGAGCCCCACCGCAGCCCGGCAGGGGCTGGGGCTCTGCCGCCAGGGGTGGAGAGAGGAAGGGCAATGCTCACATACGGGATTTTACCCAGCATTTGCAGTCAGGAAATCTAGACAGAAATGTGTATTTAATTTTTGCATTGATGGCTTAATGTGGCCATTGCTTTAAATAGTCTATGGCGGTGCGGGGTGCTGAGTATCACGTTTTCTGTGCCAAGCACAGCTTTGGAGCTCAAAAACATCAGTGGGAGGGAAGGAGCAAGAAGAGAAGGAAAGGGGCAGGGCCGCGGCTCACCCCCGGGACAGCCACGTCGCACCATCGCCACGTCTTTACGTCTTTACGTCTTTACGTCTTTACGCCCACGCATCCTCACCCGGAAGCGCAGGTAGGACAACCTACAGCATGGGGCTGTTCTAGGCTGGTAGGTCTCTGGATGGAATATGCTCCTGTGCTTTTTCAGTGGTTAATCAGGATTCGATGCCAGCCGCAGCGCTGGGCAGTGGGCCCAGTGGGGTCGTTTACAGAGGAGAGAGGCCCTGCGGAGGTCACGTTGCAAGGGGGCGGCCGAGCTGGAGCTTACACCAGGGGATTGTGGGCGGCTGCCTACCGGAGCCAGGTCGGAGCCGGGGCTGCGCCACGGTCGGGTTTTTCCATTTTCTCAGGGCGGGGGGCGCGGTGCAAGTGACCGAAGCAGGGGTGGGGGACTGTGGGCTAAAGGAGATCCCAAGGGGGACAACCCCCAGTAAACACTACTCTGCTCAAAAGCCACAAATACCTACCTTTGGTCCTTGATTTGGGTTCATATGTCAAGTTCGCCTTTAATGTGATAGATGCGACAAAATGAAGTGGGAGTACGGATGCTATGGAACAAGCCCTGCCTTGGAGAACTTGGGGGACCTGAGTCCCAGGCCCAGCCCTGCCCTGCCCTGGGTCACCTCGGGTATGACTTCACCTGTAAAATGGGGGCTTCGATGACCCCATCAGGCGCCCCAACTCAGCCTTTCCTGAGTCTGTGGCAGAACCACTCATGTCTAGAAAATTGCGGGATGGGGCAGCTGGACAAATGAGAAAAGACGGTCGCCCTTGGCACCCAGCATCCTCAGTGGTCCCCTTGCTCCCAGGTGGGAAGGAGTGATTTCTTATGAAGAGCATGGGAGGAGGTACCTCAGTGAGAGGGGAGCGTTGGGGGGGAGGGGTGCTCTGTCTTCACTGTCTGCCATACACTATGTGTTTCCCTTGGCCAGGCTTTAGTCTGCTCGCTGGTGATGCTACTTTGCCTCTGTGGTTGTCTCTGTTAGCCTTGGTTTTCCGTCCCTAGAGAGGGAGGTGGTCACCCCAGTCACACTGTGAGCCCACCCCATGCCCCTGGGTTCAGCAGTGGGAGCGAGCCAGGTGCTCCTGTTGAGGAGCGCAGGTCCCAGCCAGAAAACAGCTGGGTAAAGAAATAAATTACAGTGCAGCCAGGCAGGCGACATGGCCGGATGAGGATCAAGTGTCTTTGCTGGGGGGAGGGCTGGCGGCAGGGGGAGCAGCTGCCTGCCTCATGCAGAGGAGGTGGCTTCTGAGCGGAGCCTTGGGTGATGGACAGGGATTTGCCCAGAGAAGATGGGGAGGGCAGGGACCGCAGCAAGTGTGGATCTTAAAGGCAGGACCGGCTCTCACGTCTGTGATGCTGAGTGGGTTGGGCAGGCAGGATTGTGTGTGATTGGGTGGCTAGGGCTGGCAGGGGCTCAGGGAGGAGAGGTTGAAGAGGGTGGTGGTGCTGTTGATGGGGAACGTTGTGTCACAGGGATTAGAAGCTTGGGTTCCAGAGTACCACAGACCACACTCTACCTCCTAGCTTATTAGTTGTGTGACCTTAGGCAAGCTGCTTAACCTTGCTGAGTCCTCAGTTTCCAAATCTGTAAAATGGGGATAAAAAAGGTGCCTACTTGGGACAGAGACTGCTGATTGCCTGCCTAACGGCCATTTTCTCCTTCTTCCCTGGTGACAGAACGCTAACGTATTTGGAATGGCAATCGACTACCTTTCCCAGCTTCCCATGCAGGTAGATGTGGTCTTATAACTACTGGACAGTGAGGCGTATACAACATTGTGGGATGAGATTTCTGGGGCTCCTTAAAAGAAAGCCTTCCTCTCTTCCTCCTGCTTCCTCTTCGGAGTATGGACTAGATGGCTGGGGCTCTGCCAACCATCTTGGGCTATGAGTCCGCTTTGGAAAGCAGAACAGAAAGAATCTGTACCCCTCGGGCTCCTGTTCCAGGCCTGGACTCCCTACCTCTGATCTTTGGTGTTAGAGGAAAAGAGGACACTGAACGCAGTTCCTACCCCCTGGGGATTGTGAGAATTCCATGCCGCGAGCCGGGCACATTCTCTCACCATTACCCTGTCCACACTGCTGCCCCAGCCTGCCGGCTGCTGCCTCCCCCACCCCAGAACTGAGCCCCAGCAGCTGTGCTCCGGCCACACGGGTCCTGTCTGTCTCAGACCCCCAGTGGCACAGGGGCTGGGGTTCTGCAGGAACACAGACCTCATGTGGATCCTGCCTCTGCCAGTTGCTACCTCTGTGACCCTGCACAAGCTACTTAACCGCTCTGTGCCTCAGTTTCCTCATCTGTCGAGTGGGTATGATAATGGTGCCTGCCTGTGGAGAGAATGCAAGTTGTGCACCCGATATCCTCTCTCCCCGTCTTCCTTGGTAACGACATACTGACGTGGGAGGGAAATACATGGTGATCCCAGTGACTCCAGAAGGGGACAAAGCCCCCTTCACAGATGAGGAGACTGGAGCACGGAGAGCCGTGACATAGGTCACCCAGGAAGTTAGTGGCTGAGCTGAGACTTGAACCCAAATCTCCTCCCTTTAAGGCCTCCCCTCCCTCCCTCCCGCTGGCCCTGCTTCCCACCTCCAGGTACTTGACAGGGATCTTGTGCTTGGTGGCATGTGACTGGGCCAGGGGCTTCAGCTCTGCCTCGTGCTGCCCCTTCTTCTTGAGGATGCCCCCCAGGGCAGTGAGCACAGTGGTGCCATGCTTCTTCAGGTCCTCAGAGGCTTTCATCTCATCCTCCGACTTCAGGTTCTTGAACTTGTCAAACTTCTCCAGGGTCTCAGGGTGACCCTTAAAGAGACTGTGGACATAAGGAGGGCCGGGGTCAGGCGTGGGAGCACCCGGTGGGGTCTGGAGCTGGCCAGGACTCCCTCACTGCCCCAAGCTGTGTGACCTTGGGCTGTTCACTTCACCTCTCTGAGCCTCTGCTTTCTCGTCCGAGGAATGGGGTAACTAGTCCCTGTCTGTGGGAGTGCTGTGAGGAGTGAGATCAGACATGCTGAGTGCCACACAATAAGTTTGCTATTGTTGTTTTAATTAGTATTTTTTAATTAAATTTATTGAGGTGACATGGGTTAGTAAGCTCACGTAGGTTTCTGGTCCGTTAGTATTTTTGTCATCGCTCTCTTCCTCGTCGTTTTCGTGAGAGGAAGGAAGGAAAGGTGTCACCGCGCTGTGCCCTGGCCTCACCCCAGTTTTCTCTAAGTTGTTCGGAGAGTAGATGTCAGAGTAGCATCAAGGGAGGAGTAGAGGTGGGGGCCAAAGGACCCTGGATTTGCTGAGCACCTGCCACGTGCCCGGCCCCGTGCTAGGCTCTGCATTTCCCTTAGGGTTGTATTGTCCCCATGTTACAGTGAGGGGACAGTAGCTCGGAGATGTGATGTCCTAGTTCAGTACTACCAGGCTGGTGTGCAGAGGGGCCAGACAGAAATCAGGTCTGAGTGACTCAGAATGCAGTCCATGCCAGGGACCATCTCTGCAGTGTCCTGCTAGGGATCACCGTTGGGCTGCTTAGATACTTCAGCTACGGGAGGCTCCCTACCCACTGCGAGAGCCGTTCCACGCCAGAGCAGGTCTCAGGCCCAGAAAGCTCCAGGTTATTTTGAGGCTGAGCCCTGATTCCCTGCACCTCCCATGCCCCTCACAGGACAGACGGTGGAAGCTGCCAGCTGAAGGCCAGGCCCTCATTCCTGCCAGGGGCCCTGTGAGCTGGCCACAGAGGGATTCTGCCTGTGATCCTGGGCCAGCACCTCCAGCCTTGGGCCTTAGTGTTTCCTGCTGGTGTTGGTTAAAGGGAGTCATTGCTGGCTCTGGGTGGGGGTGAGTTTCCCCTGCTACACTCATGGGCCAACAGGAGGCCAAGCGGTAGGTGACTAGCCCAGGGTCATGTGGCCAGTTGGTGGCAGAGCCCAGACCCAGACCCAACAGTGGACATTTCTATTACTCACTCTCTCTCCCTGGGCTGCACCCTGATGTTTATAGGGTAGTCCTGCCTGTCCTGGCTCTCCCCCTCCTGTCTCGTGGCTTCAGTTCCTTGAAAGGTTCCTCTTTTATAGCTTCCTGGCTCTGCAACACCCTTAAACCTGACTGTGGACACACGCCAGTGTGCACAAGTATCTTCCAGCACACACCTGTACCCACATGCACACACACGCAGACATGCACACACAGCATGCGCCACATAGCACGGACAGGGAGTACACCTCCCCCCTCCAGGAGCTATTCTGCACCCCCTTCCCCCCGTGCCATCTTTCCCAGAAAGCTCAGGGTTGTCCACAGCCGTGGCCAATGTCACCATCTCACCCCGGAGCCCAGGCCAAGCCTTGTGTGTCACTGACAGCTCATCTGGCACCTTTCACCCAAGAGTCCCTACATAGCTCCTGGCTATTATTATCTGGCGGCAGTGATCCTGGATCTCCTGCCTGACAGAAGAGAGACTGAGTACCCACAGGTGGAAGCCCAATGCCGGGGCAGTGGAGGGAGACTGTCTGGGGCAGAATGGGGCCAAGGACCCGGGACCCAAAGGGGCCAGAGATCTCAGACATTCTGGGCCTCCCCCCCCCACAAAGTCCTGGAGAAGGAACATGGGACTAATTACAGAAGCTGAGTTCTGGCCCCAGTTTTGTTTCCAATGTGCTGTGTGACTTTAAAGAAGCCACTTAACTTCTCTGTCTTGGTCAACCCATCTTTCAACCACAGTTGGTCTAGCTGATTTCTCAGCCAACAAATTCTAGGACTTGATGCCCGCCTCACCCTCTACTCTGAGCACCACTCAGCCACAGAAGGAGCCCAGATTTACTTCGAACAGTTCAGGAGAGTGCACCTGACCAGGGCCCACCAGAACATTTGGGCGCCACACAGCCCCCTCCCTCCCCAGGCCTCCAGTCCTGCAGCTACCCCCAGGGCCCCCAGGACAGCCACAGCAGGCTGTGCCCAGACTCGCCTGGCAGGAGCAACCCCCACAGTGAGCCGACGAAGTCCCTTGCCCTGTGGAAATGGGTAGGGGCACATTCTCAAGTGTTTCAGAAACATCCCCTTGCCTGGTGTTTTCATCTTCAATTCTGTCATCAACCTGCCTTGTCCATCACAGGCCCATAGCCAAGCCAGAGAGAAAGGAGGGCAGTTTCCAGCTGCCTGCTGAACTGACCCCGGTCAGACTTCCCCCCAGAAGATGGAGGTCTCTCTCGGAGCTGCAAAACTCCCGTTCTGCTCCAAAGCCAAAGAACCAGAGTGGGCACGGGAACTTCTAACGCACTGAGAGCGGGGGCCAGTGCAGCAGAGCGGCAGAGAGCAGACATGCTAGAGCCAAGCTGCCTGGACTTCAGTTCCAGCTGTGTGGCTTTGGGCAAGTTACTTAACCTCTCTGTTACAAATAATATATACCTCAGAAAGTTGTTGTGAGGCTTAAATGGGTTAATATGTGTGAAACACTTAACACAGGGCCTGGCAACCAGTGTGCACTTTGAATCTTTGCTGTCCCTTCCCCCTCCTCATTTCTCCTCCCATCATCTCCACCCTCACGACCATCATCATCCTCACCGTCACCATCACCACCACCCGCATCGTCCTCACCACTGCCTCTGTCTCAGCAGCAGTGTAATTGTTAGGGTCAGGAATTTGCAGTTCTGCCTGTGGCTGCTGTTGGCTGTCTCGGACTCGCAGGCCACGTTTCCTCCCTTTGAGGAGAGCTAGTGACCCCCGGCCGTGGCTCTCAAACCCTTCATAACCTCGAAATCCTTTGTTCAAATGCAAAGAGAAACAAAGCAGGGAAAGTGTGGGCCAGAGAAGGGAAGGCAGGGCCTGGAGCCCCCTCAGCAGCCCCCTTCATCCTGAACCCCCACTCCTGGAACCAGAGTCTTCAAATGCCCTTCAGCTTCTGTGTTCTAGAACTTCATGGCCAGCCCTCAGCATTTTATTAACAGACTCAGCTGGACCACGGTGCCCTCTTTTATGATCAGAGGCACGGGAGGAATGACCCTTCCAGGTTCATTATCTGGAGCAGAACCAAGAGGCCAGGTCGCACGGGGACATTGGCAGGCCTGGGAGTTAGCCTTCTCTCCCCTCCCCCGCCACCCCAAACACTGGGAAGGCAGAGCCAGTTGTCATGGTCTCCACATGCCCTGTGGCCTAAGATGTGATAGGGCATCAGGCTCTCTGGAGCCTTAAGGGGCCACCAGCCTTAGGCATGACATCTTGTCCCTGGCACCTGTCCCGTGGCAGGACTCTCTGACCCACCCTGGGGAGGGAGAAGAGGCTTCCTCTGATGATGTGCTCCCCTGAGTCTCCTTCAAACATCCAGTCACTGCCTTGTGTCTGGCAGCCCCAGGTCACCTTGGACAGACTCCTGCTCTGCAGCCTGGCCTCCCACCCAACTACCCTGTCTCCCCTCCAGGAGTAGGGGGACCATGGATGTAGAGAAGTCCAGGGTATGCGGGTGGGAAGGATCTCAGGGACCACGGCAGAAAACCCCTTCGCTCAACCAACAGAGAAATAGGACCCAGAAAGGACTGGTGACTTGCCCAAGGTCACACAGCAAACTAGTGGCTGAAGGGTCGATGTCAACTTGGCAGGGGGAGCCTGTTGTCCAACTGGACAGGACCTGCTGCAGCCCCAGCAGCCAGACAGAGACAGGAGGAGAAGGACGTGAGAAAAAACCCTGAGATGAGTCAGCAGAGAACTCCCCTGCCTGGCCTTCCTCCCGCATTCCTAGTGTGGGCCGCCAAAGGCTCAACCCCCGGTAGCAGAGCAGACTGACCATTCTCCCCCAGCACAGGAGCTGGAAATGGGGGAAGCCTGGGCCAGACTGGAAGGGCCCCTGAGTGGAGAGGAGAGCCTGCTCTGGCTCAGAAAGAAGGAGGCATTCACCTGTAAATTAAAGCGCGGAGGACAATCCCTTCGCTCTTGGCAACCCTGTGGCCCCTTCCTCCTGGTGCAAAAATGTCGATTTACCCCACATTGGGTGTTTGACCTGGGCTGTCCCAGAGCAGGGGACAAGGGGCCCGGAGATGAGGAGAGTGGATCACCATTTGGGGTGGAGGGCAACGGGAAGATGAGATTCTATTCACAAGCCACAAGCCATCCTCTCTGTACAAAACTTGGGCTTCTTTCCCCCTGTGTTTTATTCCGGACCCCACTGCTGTAGAAGACAAGACGTGTTTGGAGACCAGAATCAGACATACTCCAAGTCATCTGTTCTCTGATTATAATATTTCAAAGGTCCCCGGGCTGGCCTTCATCTACAATAGTTACTAACATCTCCAGAACTCTGCATGCCAGGAGCTCTGCCGGCCCCTTACGTGCATCATCTCATTTAATTCTCACTTCTACTCTGTTATTTGCAGATACCAGCATCTCCCCCATTGCACAGGGGGAGAGACCGAGGCTCAGAGAGGTTGTGTACCTTCCTGCGGCTCACACAGCTGCTCAGTGGCAAAGCCAGGTCTAGAGCTACGTGTCTCATCTGGAAGGTCAGGCCTTAGCCTTGGTACTTTGTAGACTTTAATGGACTTGTGTCTCTGGGGACATCTGTCCCCTCTCAGGTCCTTGTTCTCATCCAATAAGTGGGGCAGCTGGATAAGATCTCTCAGGGCCCTCGTTAACTCTGTCTATAATTCCCCCTGGGGGGCTCTAGGCATTCAGGTTTGATCATCAAGCATCTCACAGGTGTGAGATGCATCCCTTTTCCTTTCCTGATTCTAATCCTTGACACTTAATAAGAACAAAAGAAAACCAAATGGGCATTTTCACAAATCCAGTAACATAGCCAACTGGTCAACCCCAGGACACACGTTCTATCTTGCTGTCAACACACCCTTGGTCTCTGGGAGGCAGGTGATAGGACAATGGAATCTCTTCCTTTTACCTGATGAGGACCGCTTGCCCATGGCCTGGGATGTCAGCCTCCACCTTCCCCCAGATATTCAGCACGGCCTGCCACTCCCCGTCGCTGAGCCCCATGGCGAAGTCTGAGGAAGACAGAAAGAGCAGGTGTGGGCTGACTGAGTGTCCTGGCCTGACAGCTGGGGTCTGAGGCCGCCTGGCCCCAAAGGGCTTTTATACCTTCTCCGTTCTGGACACAGATCACTTGACAGCTTGTTCACGGCCCCCCTACCCCCGCCTTCTCGAAGGGGTCTAATCTTTTCCTTTCTCTAGCCCTCACATGGAAGCTATTTTGGGGCGAGTACCATTGTGGGGAGGTAGGACAACTCAGGCCACATGGAGGCGGGGGTGCATGTGTGTGTGTGTGGAAAGAGCAGGGAGGAGGTTGGGCCACTGTCTGGACTCTCAGCAGCCAACAGAAAGGGCACCACCAAGGCCGATGCCAGCCTGAAACCCAACTCTCTCTGCCGTCAGCGACCCCGAGAGGAGCTGCCCTGTTTCTGAGCTCAGGCAGCAGGGGCCTGGGCTGGCCCTGGGGTAGTCCTGGCCCGAATCAGTCTCTTGTCCACATTCTTCCCACTTTGCCAGAATGCCCCTCACCCAGCCAGATGGTAGAAAGGAGCCTAGAGGGCTGTATGCTTGTGACTGGCAAACCCAGGCAAATCTGTGACCTCTTGGAGTCTGACTTTTTCTCACTCCACCCAGAAAACTGGCTTCCTGGCCTTGCTCAAATATTTCCCTCTGAAAAGTTTTGCTTGATGTATTCTCTCTAGGCACCTCTGTGTTTTCTGTCTGTGGTCCTTTCATATCACTCACCTCCCTGCATCATATTTCTTTGTTTCCGTTCGAGCTCCTCTGTTAGTACTCAGAGACTGTGCTGGGTACCAGACCCTATCCCAAGCACTTTACTTTTGGTGACTCATCATGATGGATACTGACATTATCCCCATTTAAGTGAGGGGAAGTTAGATAAACTTGCCATGGTCACACAGCTCGTCAGTGGAGCTAGAATTTGAACCCCGAAGTAGAACCCCTGAGTACCTTACTTTGATTTCCAAGTGGGCAAGGGCTCTGTTTTATTTATCTGTGTATCTCTGGGGCCTCACACAGTATCTTGTACCACTTTTTAATTGAATAAATGTTCATTGAATAAAAGCATGGATGGTCTTGCAAGGAAGGCCAGTGAAGATGACTGGAGTTTAAATCCATCCATCATCATCCCTCATCCATTCTTCCACCTACTCACCTGTCCACTCATCCATCCATCATCCATCTCCTGTCCACCGATCTATCCATTCATCTATCCTATCCACTCACCAGCTAGAGTACCTACTGTGTGTCAGAAACTGTTCCACATGTGGAGGACAGCAAAATCAAATAAACCACACCTCTGTGTTCAAGAAACTCCCAGTCTCCTTGGGGAGATAAGGAAGAGGAATGGAATCACGGTGTAGTTTGTCCAGTGCTACGATCAAGGTACACACAAGCCCTTGCTTCCATGGACACAGGCTTTCACCATTTGCAAAGTGCCCCTGCGGGCAGGGCTGCATCGAATCTCCACAGTGGCCCTGTGGTAGTGAGCATCACCCTGTTCTAAAGCTGCGGACAGTGAGGCTCAGAAAGAATAAGCAGGCGTGCTGACTGTCCTGGGCCAGGACTGGCCATGTCCGTTATGACTACCCTATATATATAGCTCTTTCTAAAAGTGACTGTCCTGCCCCAGCCCCTGCCGAGGGGCAGGCATAGCGGTCATGTTCTTCCAGTAACTTACTGCCTGACTCAGCTGATTGGACCGGAGCTGGCACCTGGCCCGAGGCCACCAAGTTGGGGCTCTGTCCCACAGCCAACGTCCATTAGCTACTTCAGTCAGACCCCTCTTCAAAATGTGAACAGGGACACTGGGAAAGAATTGACTAGGCAGGAGGACCTGCAGCGTCAAAGAGAGTCAGTTTCCTGACCAGCACTGAGTTAGAACACCGAACTTGGAGCCCCTCCCTGCAACCTTGGGTCTGGAATGCCCTCGGCTCTGACCTGTTACCTCCATGCCGGGCCCAATTACCATCCGAGGATTACCGTGAGCTGCCCTGTGCTATATGACTCCCTACCCCGGTGTATCCTTTCAAGGAGCCATTTTATTTATTGAGTCAGCTGGTTCCTACGACCAAAAGGGTCAGGCGCCCGTCCCTGACAGTGTGCTCAGAAGCCACACAGTAGTCTTCACTGGGACGCTGAGCCACACAGGAGTCTTCACCAGGATGCCGGGCCGGGCGACCTGCAGCTCTCCAGCTTCAGCAGTGGAAGATGCAGTAGCAAAATGAGGAGCTAAAAATGCCGAAGGGATTTCCGAGGAGCTATCACTCATTCACTTGTTCATTCATTCATTTGTTCAACAGCCTGGAACTGAGGGCCCGCTCTGTGCCAGGCCCAGGATCAAAAGGAATGGTGTCTCTGAGGGTGTCTGCTCAGACCTTCCACAGCTTCAGCCCCGACTTCTGGTCATTTGCTGGAGGGTGAGCCCAGCAGGGTGGCGGGGCAGGACAGGGCAGGGCTAATTCATACCCCGCCTGGCTGTCAGGGGACAAGATTTGGAGTTTGGTAAGCAGCAGAGCTGAAAACCAAACTCGAGTCTACAGCTCTCCTTCCATCTCCAGCCCCTGAGCTGCCTGGGGACAGCCTGGGTATTTAAAATCTCATCAACTCATTAGCGATGCTAAAGTGTTTAATATGAAGCTGTCACCCCTTGGCAGGCACCCACATTAACAGGCACACGCGTGGAAACCTGTGGCTTTGAAGTTGATGAACCTTTTGAGTTTTACCATTTAAGCTAACAGGCAGGAACCGACATCTGTTTGCACTCACACATCTCTAACAACAGAGCAGGCGGTACCTAACGGTTGCTATGGCTACCTGGAGTCGCCAGTTCTGTTTGGGGGCTATAATTATCCCTCTGACAGCCTTCAAGTGGCCAGAGCAGGGAAGCTGGAGGCACATGAAATAAGAAAGCCATGCTGCCTTTGCGTGCACGACCTGCAGCTTTGCATGCTCATGTCACACATGTGCACACAGAAGAGGGTTAGTCCGACACCCAATGGGGCAAATGGATCCTACCAACTCAGACCTATCCTTTCTCTTTCTGTTTTCATAGCATGGACTCCTTTGGATGTGAAAATCAGAGACTTGTGGGATCATCCTCAAGCCTGCACATTCTAGAGTCTTGAGACCCCAGAATTAGAAGTCTAGGGTGCCAAAGTCTTCAACTGTCACCACTCTGGATACTTGGGTTCTAGAGTCCAGCATCATAGAAAGGTAGAGCTAGAGAAGCCTAGAAATATAGGGCCATAGTATCCTGAAGCTTACGGGGGCTTCCCATGGTATCTCGTCCAAGTTCCCACTAACAGCAGCATCTCCCTACACATCATCATCCAGCAGCTGCTTGAATACTCCCAGGAGCCATGAGCTCACTACCTAAAGCTTTAGAGTCTTCTTTATATTGAACCAAAATATACCTTCTTGTCACGCTTACTGCCTCATCCTGGCTCTGCTGGCTCCTTGGGGATGTGGAGGACCAGCTGGTCCTCTCTCACAAGGGAAGCTGCAGCTTCACCTAAGCCTTTCATTGTCCAGACCCAACACCCCCAGGACTTCAGCGGAACGCCCTCCTCTGGCAAAGTGAGCCAGGAGACTGCCTGGTGGGAAAAGACCAGTTCTGTGCTTTTCAGTGTGTGGGGATGTCACAAACATACACAGAGAGAACTTCCCAGCAAGGGGCATCTGCACCCACCACACAGGTCTGAGTCCCCGGGTGCTGTGCACCAGGCCTCTCTCTTTCAAGGTCCACAGTCCAACCCAGGTGGCCTAGGAATGGCTAGCCGTTGGGCCCCCAGCAGCTCCCACAATGACTCGAGAGGATTATGTGTTAAGACACTACCAAGGGCCACCAGTGATGAAAAGAATGAGAACACTGGCTCTTCAAAGCCAGAGGTCCCCTCAACCTTGACCGCTTCCCTTCCTCCTCCTCCCCGGGAGCCACCCCTTTGGAGGCAGCCTGGACAGTGCCTCCCTCCCGCCCAGCTCAGCTTGCTCCTTCCTGGCAGGGTCTGCCCTCCTGGACCAGCGCCAGGCCGGACTCGGAGCAGGGCTGGGCCGGGAGCCTGTAGCACCCGCCTGGGGCCCTCTGTGGGGCGGCGGGACCCCCAGGTTGCCCCAGACCCCACTTGGGCCCACCACCCACTCCTCCAGCCCCTGGCAGGCGCTGTACTGACCAGGTCTCCCCTTCTCCCCAGCTGTCCTCCTGAGCCTCCAGCCAGGCAGCGGGGCTGGGGGTGGGGAGAAGTGTCTTATAGCAGCCGGGAGAGGCACAGGGAACTAAAAATACAGTTGCATGGCAAGACTCCTCCTCTCCCTGGAGGCCCCGAGGGGCTTATTGGAGGGGGCTGGCAGGGACACAGGATCCCAATAATATTCTGGTCAACAGGTGTGGCCTGGGGACACTGCCTCCCTTCCCCTCCTCTTTCCTCCCAGCCTTGGAATGGCTCCTCCAGCCCCACCTTGCACCTGTCACCTGGATGGGGCCCAGCCCCACCTCCACAGCACCATGTCCCCTCTCCCTCCCTTCCTGGCCCATTCCAGCTCCCCTTCCGGTAATCTGCCCCCACCCCACCCCCACCCTTTCCCCAGCAGGTGTGCCCTCTTCCCCCCTCTGGGCTCCAACACAGGTGCAACCTTCTCGCCTCTCTCTGCTTTGGGGTGCAGCTCCCCAGTGCCACCCTGTGAGCTTCCTTGAGCAGAAATGGAAAGGCCACAGACATCCACTGCACTCACTGCACCCCAGGGGCACTGCTCTTCCCAGCAGCCCCCTTCAACAGATATTTTTATTACCCCACGGAACACACGAGGAGACTGAGGTGCAGAGAGATTAAGTAACTTGCCCAATGTCACACAGCTAGGAAATGCCACACGTGACATTCAAACCCAGGCAGAGTTTGCGCTTCACAACTAGAAACTGGTCTACCTTTTGGATCCTTCCTCTTCCCCTCTCATCTTTATGACTGCAGCCAGCAAAGGGCCAAGTCAGCAAGCTCTCAATGTTTATATTCTACTGAACTGAGTGGTCCAGGGTCTTGACTTCCTGTGGGGAAAGGCGAAGACAATTGGAAGGCTGACAAACAGGAGGCCCTGCTGCCATCTAGTGGTGGCAAAGAGAAAAGCTTCTACCTCTGGCTCCGCCCCTTCCTCCCTCCTTGGCTCACTGGCCCAACCTCCCAAGCTAGCCAGGTAGGGGGTCGTTTTCTTCTGTCTATTCATGGCATCGACTAGAGACGGTTTTTCAAATTATCAAATAAATGAACAAGCCATGGTCCTTGCTCTCAAAGGACTCACCAAGTCGAGTGGAGGAACCCCCGCCCCCCAAAGCAATTGAGACTGTGGGAGGGTGAGAAGGCAGCCGAGGTCTACAGGGAGAAGGCCTGCTGGCCCAGGGGCAGTCGGCTGGATCTAAAAGTACCGGGGAGCGTTCCGCGGGGCCTTCTGAGCAGAGGTAACAAACGGTGTGCGCGATAGCCGGAAGGATGCAGGGGACACGTGGGGACAGGGGTGCTGTGGGAGGTGAGGTCCTCCTGGGCCAGAACTGGTTCCAGGCGCTGTGCTGGGCCTGAGGGACCAAGGTGAGCACGACAAAGCCCCTGAGCTTTAGGGGGATGGGAGGGAGGGGCGTGCACACAGATGCTGGCAGCACTTTGTGAGGGGACAGGCAGTCGAGGACAGGGTTAAAGGGTCTGGAACCAGACACATGGATTAGGTGCTTGGCTCACCACGTGCTATTTTTGCGATCCAGGGAAAGTAGGACAACTTTCCAGGGCTTCTGTCTTTCTCTCTGTAAAAGGACAGCTTGGAAAATAATTACCCGTCTATTTCACACGTGGTCATGGGATAAGAAGAGGGATGCGTGTGCAGGACCCAGTGTGGTGCCTCGTGCAGTGAGTATTCAGCAGTTGCTCACTGTGATATAAAGTGGAAAGGAATCATAAAGGAAGAAATTATTAGTTCCACCAAGGAACATGTGACAGAGCAGGTAATGCCTGAACAGGAACTTGAGAGATCAATAAGGGCTTGTTAGGGACAAAGCAAGGAAAGGATATTCCAAACACAAGGACCAAAACGTTTAAGGGTGTGGAAGTTGGTGTGTTAGGACTAGTTTGGTTGTGGGTGACAGAAAATCCAAACAACATGACCTCCACAGGAGAATATTTATTTCTCTTCCATATAGAGGTCCAGAGGTAGTGGTCCAGGGCTGGTCCAGTACCTGACAGGGTCAGGGACCCAGCCCCGACAGACTTCAGTGGTCTGGCGTATTACACACATGGCCTTCAACTCCTGACCCAAGGCGGCTGCTTGAGCTCCAGCCATCGTGTCAGTCTTCCAACCGGCAGGAAGGTAAGAAGAGTGACGAAGGGTGTGTTCTCTGTCTTTAAGGACACTTTGGGAAGCTGTAAGCCATACATCCTCCGACCGCACATCACATGGCCGCACCTCTTTCCAAGGGTGGCTGGGAAATGCCATGTTTATTATCACATGGCCAAATCCCCAGATAAAAACTGGGGATTCTAAACGAAACAAAACAAAAACACACTCTCAGATACAGACAACAGATTGGGGTTCCAGGTGGGGAAGAGGGGAGAGGAGGGCAAAATGGGTCAAGTGTGTCATTTATATCGTGACGGGTGGAAAGGAGACTTTTGATGGTGAGCACACTATAATGTATGCAGGTGTCAAATTAAAATGTTACAGACCTAAAACTTACATAATGTTACCAATGTTACCGTAATAAAAATAAATTAATTTAAAAAAAAAACTGAAAAGAGAGGGAAGTTCCATTACTCAGAAGGAGGGGAAGGCAGGAAGTTGGGTGGAAACTAGCAATCTCAGCCACCAGAGTTGTGGAAAGCATGACCCACGCAGCGAAGCGCTCGGGGTTCAGTGCTGGTGTGGTGCCCAGAGCGGCGGGGGAAGCGAAGGGAGGTGCAGCCGGAGAAGTAGGCCACGGTCAAGCACGGCGGGCGACGGGGACCACGGGAGTTAAGGTTCCCAGGACCCGCGGAGGGGTTTGCTGTCCTAGATCCTCCACCTTAGGTGCAGAGGGGACTGCGTGATGGAGGGGACACGTCTGGGGGCGGGAGACACCCTGCGCATCGGTGCGTTATACACATTTTCGCGCACGCCGCGACCTTGGGAGTGGTACGGCGAACGCCGTGTACTCACCCCGTAGAGTCTACCACAGACGTATTACTAGTGTTACCGCGTTTCTACCCATCAGCACTGGTGTTTCCCGTTCCTGTGGCATTTCACAGGACATTGCAGACTCTGACCAGTCCCCCCTAAGTACCTCAGCGTGCATTTCCTTTTGAGGTGTCAGATTTCCATCCAGTGCAATGCCCGTACTTGGCCAATTCATGCACCTGTGTAAGCCAAGCCTCCTATCAGGGTATGGAACATTATCGTCACCCTGGAAAGTTCCCACACGCCCCTTCTGGCTCAGCTCCCGCCCTCACCACCTCTCAGAGGCAGCCTCTGCCCAGATGTTTTGTTCTGTTGGGGGAAGGGAGACCTCTAAGAGCCTGCTGTGGTGCCCACATGGCAGGGTTGGGGGCGGGGTTGGCAGACAGGACAGAGGGAAAAGAGGAGGGATGGCTCTGCGGGAGAGGCTGGGGAGAGGGGAGTGAGTTCTGGCTGAGGATGGAGTGCCATTTATGCAGGCCGTAGGAGACAGGTCTCCCTTGGGACCGAAGCATCTGGGGTGTGTGCAGGACTTCTGTGTGGTAGACACAAAGACACACATGTGTCTTGGAGGCTTGCACCACCCTCTGGCAAGGTGGCCCAGGGGGGTGGTGGCTTTGACATCCTCCCCAGCCCAGGCCTAGTGTTCACAGGGCTCCTGCCTCCAGCAGAAGGGCCACTCCCCTGCTGTCCCAAGGAAGGCCACACCCCTGCTTTCCCCAAGACAGCTGTGTGGGCACCTAGATCATCAGGGTGTGGGTACCTCTGGTGGGCAGGGGACAGAGAGGGACCCCATTCCTAGGGGGAGCCAGGTAGGGCAGTGCCCATCTGGCTCCCCCACCCCTCCCCTCTCCTTGCAGCTTCTCTTTCAGCATCCGCAGGTGTGTACCCTTCCCTGTCCCTGCACCACTGCCCCTATCCTTTCTTCCCTCCAGGGAGGAGGCTGGCAGCTCTGCTCTCTGGGAGGGGACAGCGGGAGCAGAGACACAAGGGGAAGCAGGGACCCACAGCCAGACTGTGGTTGGGCTTCCTCTCATCTGCCCAAATCACCATGGCACAGAGGAATTTTGTTCTCAAAACCCATCTGGTCCACAGGAGAGACTCCCAGTCTTTGCATTAGTGGGACTGGGGGTTACTCCTTGGAGATGAACGTGCCGACCTGATTCTCCCGAAAGAGCCCTGGCCTGCACACAGAGTTGAGGCTCAGAACGCCTTGCATTTATCTGGCGATTTGGAGAAGCCTCCATTTACCCCACCCGCACAGGGCCAGAGACTGGGTTAGTGTAGAGGGAGTAGCAGAGGTCACCTAGGAGGGGACATCAAGAAGAAGACAAGGATCTTGGAGAGCACCCCACATTGAGAACTGGGAAGGAGAAGAGGAGATGGAGAAGGATACCCCCAAGGACCTGGGGAACCCCGAGACACCATCTGGAGCACAGTGATGGTCCCGCTGTCATGTGGAGGTTGGGGGGCGGGAGGCAAGCAAAAAGTGAGGGTGAATATTCAGGATTCCTTCCTGTGTTCTAGGCGTGGGTGAGGGCTGAAGCGCAAACAGATATGTTCGTTTGTGAGCCAAGGCACTCACAGCTGCGACAAGCAGTCCCCCACATCTCAGGCGGCTTATTAGTTCTTACCAGTGGCTTCACAGGATGGCTCTCATGTACCTCACAGTCCAGTGCAGGCTGGGGGCAGGGCTCTGCTCCACACGGTGATTCCGGGACCCAGCTCCATCCCCAAGGACTTCAAAGACCTTGGGTCCCTTTGTACCCAGCAGGCAAATGAGGGGAGAGAAAGGAGTGTGAATTAAACGTTTGATAATCGCCTGGACAGGTGAGAAAGAGGAGCTGGGAATAAAATGCTCATACAAATGGTGTCTGTAGACCCCACAGAGCACAGAATGGATGCTCGGTAATTGCTGGGGAATTGCTGGATTCCCTCGGGGAGTTCATTGCTGCCGATACACTACTGGAAGGCAGGGGCAGGCACAGGCAAAAGGGGCTGGGGGAGGGTGACCACGCCAGTGGTGTTAGGTCTGTGAAGACCAGAAAGGCATTGTCAAAAACGGGTCATTGGAACAGGGACTTGGAAGACGGTCGGAGAGTTAGGGTGACAAGAATGGACATGACACATTCACGAAAACCCACAAAGATCAGTTTGGCCAGCTCAGAGGTTTTGTGATACACGCTGGTCATGGATGAGGTTGGAGTGCAGCTCAGGAATGACTTTGAACTTAAGAATTTTGGCAGCTCTTCAGGAAGCCCTGAGGACTGGCTGCAGCTGCGGCCTGGAGTGGGGCTGAGGGAGGGGTTTCCTGGCCATCTGGGATGGGTCCACAGGGTCAGTTAAAGTTAGTCTCAACGGCCCAGCATTGAGAAGCCGAAGGAAAGTTGTTGGGCCAGCTCATGTGGCCAGCAGCATGGGCTTCTCTGGGGACTCTTGGCCATCCTCTTTTGGACTGGGGCTGGGGGGTGGGGTGGGTCTCAGAATGGGAGCCTGCCTGTCCCAGGACTTCTGCCTTGGGCTGTGGGAGCAGCGCCTCCAGGTTTTGACCTTGGCAGCTGGAGTGGGGTGAGGGCAGTTTTGGTCCAACTTCCCCGTCAGCCTCTCCTGGGCCACTTTGATCTGGAGGGGTCTCCTCTGCACCTTGCCAGCCCCTCCTTCAGGGAGATCTTCACCAATAAGACCAGGTCATGGGCTCGGGCGTAGTTCACCTCTGAGGCAATATTCACCACAGTCATCGCAAACTGAATAACGACCGCACATTGTAAAGCTGTGTTAGTCAGCAGGCTCCATCCAAGGCCGCACCCCATGTCCCCTCCCCTCCCACACATGCACCCGGACCCTGTCTTATGGAGGGGAAAGTTCGGCGGTGCCAGGGGCGGAGGGGGCGCCTGACATACTGAGCACGTGCCAGGAGAGACTGAGATCCTGTGAACTGGCTCCTCTAAGCCCCCCTGCCCTGCCACACATAGCAGTGGGGATGCTTATCAGCGTGGGACAGTTTGGTGGCTTGAGCTCTGGCTTCGCGGTCAGCGGTGCGACCTCAGGCAGGCCACCCAACCTCTCATTTCCCAGCTCCTTCCTCTGTCGAACGGCAGTCATAGCAGAACCTGCCTCGTAAGGTGTGGTGGGGCTAGAACGAGGCAGAGCACCTGCAAATGTGCCTGGCACAGAGCGAGCCCTCAGTATGTGTGCGGGCTCTCGGTTTCAGTTATAGCTAAGAAAGAAACCATGTTTTTTAAAAAGAAACCACTTAAAAAAAAATCTGAGTTGAAACGGTTAGATTTTGACCCTGTTATACAATGAGTGTGAAACTGGTGGACTGTGAGGCCCAAGAGGGCAGGCCCCTGTCCGTCTTGTATTCCCATTGCCTGGTACAAGGCCAAGTTCATGCTGACAGTAAGAGCTGCGCCAGCCCCCCCAGCACCACACCCCGAGCGCACACTGCTGGGCTGGCTCTGCGTCCTTTACAAGCTGGGGCTCATTCAGTCTCCCAAACACCTTAAGCGGGAGGTGCGTGCTCGATGAGTATCTGTTGAATAAGGAAGTGCCTACTGGCTGGGACCAAGTGGACACTGGGTGGAGAAGTGCTTTGTAGACTGGGAAGTGCACAGCCGACGAGAGTGTGACACACTTGGTGCCGCTTCCCGAGGCTCTAGGGTCCCATTCCGTTGTTGGCTGAGTGGCAGGCCTTGGGGGATGGTGCCCAGGGCTGTGGCTGCACCACTCCAGTCTCCGCCTCTGACTTCACGTGGCTGTCCCTTCTGTGAGTCTGTGTATCTGCTCTTCTGTCTCTTCTAAGGAAGGCACTGTCCTTGGGTTTAGGGCCACCCTAAATCCAGGATGACCTTATCTTGAGATCCTTAATGTAATGACATCGGCAAAGACCCTGTTTCCAAATAAGTTCACATTCACAGGTGCCAGGGGTGAGGATGCAGATGTAGCATGTTGGGGTCACCGGTCAACCCAGTACAGAGAGAGACACGCAGGCCCAGGGGAGAAGAGGTTTGCTCAGGACCCTGCAGGGCAGCCAAGGGACAGCCTGATCTCCCGACACTGGATGGGAGCTCTGTCCCAGCCCATGCTGCCCCAGGCCCCCAAGATTCTCTGGGAAAGTCTTCAGTGAAAAACCATCTGGACCCCGTCTGGGCTTGGGGAAGCCTGCCCTTCCTGCACAGAATGGCCAAGAACGTGATGGTGGGAGGGGATCCTTTCCCCGCTGGCTGCATGCCTGGGGCCTTGGCTGCCTGCGCTGGCTCTGGCCGAGTCCCCGCGGCTCCTGCCCTCAGGGTCCCATCTCTTTCTCCATGGAGGCCAGGGGCGGCTCTGGAGACCATGGAGACCAGAGGAGAATGAGGTTCCCCTGGCCTTGGGGTCCCTGTCTTTCAAGGAGACAACTCCTGTCCTCTTTGGAGAGAGCCAGAGGACAGTGAATGGGCTTTATTTTTTATTTTTTAATTTTCTTTATTTATTCTTAGAGAGAAGGGAAGGGAGGGAGAGAAACATCAATTGGTTGCTTCTCACATGCCCCCAACTGGGGACCTGGCCTGCAACCCAGGAATGTGCCCTGACCGGGAACCGAACCAGCGAGCTTTTGATTTCTGGGGCGATGCCCAACCAACTGAGCCACGTCGGTCAGCACAAAGCGCATAGAATTTAAACGGATGAATCCGGCCGTAATCCTGGGGTCTCAGAGGCTGCACAGCACAGTGATCCCGGTTCTGGCCTCTGAGCCCAGCCGGCTGGGCTCTGGCCCCAGCTCTGCCCGTGGCTGTGCGTGTGGCCTTGGGCATGTTGTCTGCTTCTCACTGTCTCAGCGCTCTCAGGGGTGAGACAGGGCAGCAGAGACTGGCCTCCTGGGGTGGTTGAAGGGTTGACCTGAGCACACAAAGCCCTTGTCATGGAGCCCACAGTGAGATCAGGGAGGTGGCTCTTGTCGTTGTGCTTGGTCCGTGGGGGCCACGGACCAAAGCCCGGGCTACAAATAGAGTCAAATGCCTACTGTGGTCAAATTCATACGGCTTTTAGCCCGACCTCTTCCTTGCCAGAAGATTCTCTCTTCTTACCAGAACCGTTTAGCCCCAGGGCTCTGCTTTTCAGTGCGAATCACAGCTCAGGCCCCATGTAGAGCAGGAGCAGAGCGGACTTTTTAGACACCCGTGACAACCCAACATGGAGTCATTGTCAGCCATGACAGTTATGCTATGTCAGGACGGAGGTAACGGGGACGCCGTGGCGGGGCCCAGAACGCCCAAAACCACAAATGTGGACATGCAGATAAGGACTGCATCTGGACCCCGATATGGGTGGGACCTGCACCCCTTGGGGGCTGCAAGAACTCAGAGCTCCGACCACCCCACGCTTGAGCTCAGCTGCACCACGGGCCTCGCTGGGAGACCTGCTGGGCTTCCACTCCAGTGGACGTGTGCCGCCATGTGCCGCCACGGCAGCTGCCTGGCTGAGACCGATGTCCGCCTCTCCACCTGGGCACGTCACCAGTAACCGAGACTTTGCACTAGACACTCACTTTGCTCGCTTCTATGGCGTAAGCTCCCCTCTCTGTGTGTGACCTGCCTGTGACTCCATTGGCTTATTGGGGAGTCTCCCCTAATGAACCCGGCACTGTGGAGATGCACACATGTGTGAGGGATCCTTCCAGGATGCTCCCGTGCTCACGACGGGTCCACAGCTGGAGATGGCCACAGGCAGTGTTGAGCCACGCCGGCTTTAAGAGCTTGTAGGGGACAGAGGTGGTGGGCGCCGTGACCAGTCTGATGCCGTGGACAATAGGGCTGGTCAGGCCTGGGGAACAGGAGAGCTCTCCCTGCCTTCATGAAGTGAGCTAAGATCAGGCCCCAGTGCCTGTCTGAGACGGAGTCCTGTTGTTTGGCTGCTTCTAACCGTGATTGCCTCCTAGTCCAGGCAGAGTGCAGCAGGCCAGACTGGGGGTCATGGGCAAAATGCTCGCCGTGCTGGTGTAGGCAGGGAAGGAGCGGGGGCTGTCCCCTTCCTCCCAGAAGACTTCCAGGCCTCTGCATACTCACTCCCTGGCTCTCACTGTGAACACTCCCTCTGCCCTCCGCACAGCATAAGATGAGGTGTGAGTCTGGGGGAGTTCTTCGTCAGCCAAACCCTCGCCTTCTTTCCCGGAGAATTGTAGAATCTAGAGTGAGAATCTAGAACCTTCAGTGCTGGGTGGTGTGGGGCATGCAGCCGCCCAGGTAGGCCTTCTCCTTGGGCCTCCCGGCTGGCGCTTCCTCAGAGCCACGTGGGACAATTCAGAAAAGCCAGAGGTGGCATCCTCACTGACAAGGTCACACCTGGCAGCAATGACCAAACAGCCCATGTCCTCTGCTCTGCCACAGCCCCACACCTAGCCTCTGTCCCCTCTGACCTCTGCCCAGCTCCATACTCCCCATCCCTAGATGTCACAAGTTTGTCCTTCAGCCTCAAAATATGCTTCTCCCAAGGGCTGAGCCTAGTGCCCTGTCGGCCTGCTTTGCTCAGGGAGAAAAGGCCAGTCCGGCCGCCAGGCCCACGACAGCCTCTCTGAGTTCTGGTGCGTCCCAGTTCCTCCGTCTCACGACACTGGAACCACATGTACTGCAAGCCGTGGACTCAGGTCGCTTCGGAGCTGGGAGCTAATTGCCAAGGAGGGAAAAAAAGACATGAGCCTCTGAGTGATGGGTGTAAAAAGGGAGCACTCACGGCCTCTGCGGGGACCCTATCTCCCCTGAAGCCATCTCCCACAGAGGAGTGCGCCCTCCCCTTCGATGAGGCGGGGGCCGAACATGAGAGCAAACTCGTTTTCTGTGGGTGGCCTTCTTGGGAGCACGGGGCTGTGTGAGAAAACAAGCCCCCGGGGCTGGGAGAGAGCAAGGCTCTGGGAGAGAGAGACCCACAGCGGCAGTCAAGGACACAAAGTAACCCAGGCTTTTCAGTTCCTGGGCTCTCTGGTTCACAGAATGTTAGATTCTAAGGACCGTGCAGTCAGAACCACGGAAAGGACCCCGGCTCACCCAGAGGATTCCCCTGCTCTACAGCGTGGGCAGGGAACTGGTGGTTTCAGCAGAGACCACCACCTTCCACACACATTTCTGAGCCTGGGGCTCCTCCCTCCTGAAGATGCTGTGGATGGTGATGGGTCACGGGGGCCCTGGCCGGCCAGCAAGAGTCCGTCTGCCCGCCTGTGCAGGGGAGTGGTGCGCCCACAGCCACGGCAGGAGGGGGGCAGAGCCGGCCCATGGCCCCCGGTGAGACTCTGGTGGCCTTTGGACTTTTCATCCTTGGCCACTGGAACCCTTCTTGGTGCCACCCCCAGCCGTTCCTTGGATACATAAACGAGCCTCTGGGGGAGACTACGCCACCCCCAGCTGAGCAGGAGGGCAGGCTCTGATGCCACGGGCCTGACTCCCTGTGAGCAGCATGAAAAGGCACCCAAATCCCAAGTCCTGAGAGCCTGGCGCACATCCTGCAGTGGGTTCTTCTGTTGGGCAGAGGGGGCAGCTCAGCCCGGACTCTGCAGACCCACACAGCACACCGCCCCCACCTCGGAGGGTCAGCTGCACGGGAAAGAAGCCACTTGGAAAAGTGCTGTCCAGGTGGCCCCTGGGCCGAACAGGCAGCAGCCAGCTCTCTGACACCTGACCCGCCACAGGGGACAGTTACTGGTCGGCTTGTCCCAGAGGGCGCCACCCTCGTAGCTTGGACCTCGTTTCTTCCTCCCTCCAGCCTCCTGGTTCCGGTCAGGACTTCCAGAAACAGGCCGCTGCTTTTGCCCCAGGAGAGGAAATGTGACCCAGGGTGAGAACCACAGTCCCCTGGCCACAGGGCCACAGGGACCTGTGGGGCAGGGTCACAGGTTAGCCCAGAGGGGTCTTCCCAAGGAATCTTCTTCCTACATCTAGAGGGACAAACACTCTCTTACAGGGGCAATCCAGGAGGCAGAAGGACATGAATTGGATTAGGCCTGAGGCTCCGTTCCCTCTGTTATGAAAAAAGCCCACCTACACTGGGACTGAGTGAGGCTGGCACCCGAAGAAAAGCAGAGTTCGGGGGAACGAAAGCGAGAGCGACCTATGACCTATGATGGGGTCCCTAACCCCAGGACCCAGAGTTCCCAGAGCCCCTCACACCCTGTGGATTTCCCCTTACTCCACAAGCTAGAGCAGGAGCTCCCAAACATCCAGTCAGCGACCCACTTCACACTGCAATCCACACACACGCACGCACACGTGCACACACACACACACACACAGTTACAACCATATGCATGTAATTTTCATGAAACAACACTATACCCTTATTGGGTATGATACACTCTGACACTTTCCATTCAGTTCCTTGTCAGCATCTTTGACAGGCGCTGAGACCCACCAAGTTGATCTTATGACACAATGGAGGGCCGCGACCTGCAGGATCAAAACAGCGGAACGGAAGCAGGTTTCAGGTGAATGCCTGTTTTTGCCCACGCCGGCTCCCGTCGGGTGTGCCGCTTGCAGCCCAAGAAAACACTGACTGCCTTCACGGGGCCAGGTTACCGTGAGGAGCTAGCTGGTGGGCTCACGAATTCACTCATGCATCCACGGATGTGTGCCAACGGCGTCTGCAACGGGCCCTGGTGGCGGGAGAGCTGGGAGCAGCCTCCAACCCAACCCTGGCACCCAGGGGAGGTGCTCAACCCTACGGGCCTCGGTCTCGGCGACTACAAGCTGGGCCTGTGCTCCCTGCCTCTAGAAGGACCCAGTGGATGAGATGAGACCATGCAGGAAAACGCTCCGTGACACTGTGGTTTAGAAAAAGAAATATCTATATTTGGTCTTTGACCCTGTTCCTTGCTCAGAGCTCCTGAAACCCTCGGACTTTCCTCAGGGAGGAGAGCAGTAAGGGCGTCTGGTGTTAACGAGGTAACTTTTGGAATGTTCCTCCCTCACCCAAGAGTGGGGGCTGGTTGCCGGTGGAGTCAACCAGGTGATCAGAGGCTGGCTGTTTCAGTCCCAACCCTCACCGCCTCTGGGAAGGGGTGAGGGCTGGAGGTTTGAGTCTAACCACCAAAGGTCATTTATGTAACCAGCCGTGTGTGAGTGTGTGTGTGTGTGTGTGTGTGTGTGTGTGTGTGTGTGTGTGTGGTGAAGCCCCCACAAAACCCCAAAAGGACGGGGTTCAGAGAGCTTCCAGTTGTTGAACATGGGGAAGTGCTGCTGGGAGAGTGGAGCCCCTGGAGAGGGCGTGAGGGCTCCAGGCCCTTCCCCAGGCCTCGCCCCGTGTTTGTCTTCCATCTACTGTTCTGAGTCACATCCTTTATAATGAGCTGGTCACCCAGGAAGTAAGACGTTTCCCTGAGTTCTGTGTGCTGTTTGAGCTACTCTAGCAAATTCACCGAACCCAAGGACGAGGACACTGAAACCTCACAGGTGACACCTGGACTTGACATCTGAGCCTGAGGTTCCGGCACCTTGCAGACCTGAGCCCTTAGCCAGTGGCCTCCACACTGTCTCGGCACTGAGTCAAGTGGCAGGGCCCCGCCTGGCACCGGAGACATGCGTTGGTTGCCTGGGGGAAGGAACCAAAGGATGGAATCGGGTGCAGAATCGTCTGTTCCCAGCACAGGGCCCCACACCCCATGTTCTGCCCATGGCAGTTCCCGTCCCCCGACCCCACAATCACAAAAATGTTTCTTTTTAAATGCGGGCAGGAGAAAGAAAGGGAACATCCCGTCCAGAGTCTCCCAAATCTCCCACGAAAGGCGCGCCCGGTGTATACAAAAATGAGGAGGGTGGCAAGAGTGGGTGACGGTCTTTGCCACGTGGAGATGAACTCTTCCAGTCCTTCCGGACCACTGGGAGTGGGTGCGAGGGTGCTTCGGGGTTGTGGAGACAAAGCGCAGGGCCCGGGACCCAGCGGTCAAGGGGTCAAGTTCAGTGCCCTCTCTCCCGCTCCACTCCACCTGCAGAATTCCAACTTCCAAACTCCGGGGCTGCTTCCAGGCAAAGTGGTTGGGGTAGGGGGACCTGCGCCCCATTTGGCAAGTCATGGTCTCTGGCAGCACAGCCCTATCCCTAACTGACCTGGGCAGGAAGAAGCAAAGAGACTCCGGAATCCACGAATGTCGGTGTGAGTGCTCCCCCAGGCCCCTTCTCTGTCCCTCGTGACCCGAACTGCCTGAGCTGGTTTCTGCGAGGGAGCTGCCAGGGTCACAGCACTTCCAGGAATATCAAGACCCAGCTGGGATTGTTGTAACCCGTCGAAAGCACCCTGCTCTGACCGACCCGCACAGCTGGCTTAGCTGTGCTGACCTCCTGCTGCCTGTGGCCTCGACCTTCACCTAACAAGGACCCTCAGAGAGCAAAGAGCAGCAACATGTTCTATGGGAGATGCATGTAAAACTTACCAGCTTTACCATTTAAAAAAGCTTATTTATTAAATTTAGAGAGAAAGAGATGAAGGGAGGGAGAAACACTGATTTGTTGTTGCCCATATGTATGCACTCGTTAGTGGTTCCTTGTAGGTGCCCTGCCTGGGGATCAAACCCACAACCTTGCTGTATAGGGTGACGCTCTAACCAACTGAGCTAGCAGGCCAGGGCGCCACCTTCCCCGTTTCCAGGTGTGCAGTTCATGGCGTTAAGCACATTCACACTGTTGGGCAGCCAGCACCACCAACCATCACTCGTGGGGCAGAGGGTTTTTCTCACCCACATCTCTCTGGGTTCTTCTCTCACAAAAGCAGCTGTGGTAAACAGCAGCCCTAGTCCAGTGGCCGGCCTGGTCCCTGAGGCTCCCAGGACTGAGGAAGACCAGCGGGAAGGCCCGGATGGCGTGGCTGCCCTGATGGCCACCTCCACCAGGAGGACAGCCTCTGTTCAGAGTGTCCCCAAGTGCGGGAGGCCCGATGCCAGCACCAGAAAGGCCCCAGTGAATCCCGCCCGTGGCCCACCAGCCTCTTGTTCCTGCTCACAGCGCCTGCCCATCTGGGGGATGTCAGTCAGCGCCAAGGCTGGCTGAGTGGGCCACACCTCCTGCAAAGCAACAGCCCCCATGTGGCCTCAGGTGGGGCCAGAGAGAAGGGCGGGGGACTTGCACTTCACGGGGGAGACCACTAGGCACGTGGTCTCTGAGCAAACCGCATGGCTCGTGGTCTCAGCTTGCAAGCACACAGAAGTGTCAGCTCCCGGCTGCACAATCCGCTCACCCCCACACACGCAGAGTCCAGATCTGGCTCTGCCGTTCCTCACCTGTACGAAGAACACCGGCGAGTCACCAACCACCCTGAGGTCTCAGGTTCCTCGCCTGCAAAATGGGCACGTCGGGACCGCAGTGGTGTCTCTCAAATCACGGGGGCCAGGTGTGTCTCGGAGGCTCCGACTTCGGGGATTTCTGGACAGGTGCAGATGTCACACACTATGGGACATCTGAACGGCCTCCTCAGCCGAGCACGGGCAATATTTCCGCAGTGAAACAATGAATATTCGAATTAAGGGGGACACATCAAAACTGAAATTGCACCAATTCAGGTCAAGTTCTACCACCCCATAAAGTATGAAAAAAGTTTCTGTTTTCAGAGTGTTTTGCATTTCGCAATCCAGACAAGAGGTCTTAGAGTTTTAATGTCGCCACCTCGGAGGGCAGGACAGAGGCGGGACGACAGTCATTACGCTGCCTGCGGTGGGATTGTCGGGTGCTTGCCGCACGCCAGGCGCTCTGCGGCTGCCTCACAACTGCTCGCCGCCGCTCTCCGCCTCCGGAGCTGCTTCCATGCCCATTTCACAGAGGGGGAATCGAGGCTGAGGCTCTGCGTGCTGTGCTCGACCTCGGCGTCCTTGCGTGACCAGTGACCCCCTGTCCCTCACAGCCCTCTGACTCTGGTCTCTCCTTTCCACTTCCTCTGACGTCTACTAGACAAAGAAGCAAAAATGAAAGTGAAAGTAGAAGGCCTTGCTCAGAAAGCCCGTTTTCCCAGAAGGGGTGGTGCTGCGGGCATTGGCTTTTATGCACCTGCAGTGTTTAGCCGGAGCCGGGTTTCACAACCCCTCCCAGCGTGTGCTGCTGCTCACAGCAGAGCGGCAGCGCCCTGGCCAGCCACAGCGACTGGAGGCTGCATTCTTCTCTGTCCTCGGCAGCCCCGTGGCTCACCGTCTCCTCGCTGGACCAGAGGCCCCCAGAGAGGCAAGGACAGAAGACGTGCACAGGGACCTTCCTCCAGCTCCAGACCTGAAGCTGCGGTCAAAGCAGGTAGGACACAGCAGAGGAGGGAAGGCTGCTTCGGGGCACGTGAAGGATGATGTGCCCCAGGAGTCAGCTACAGAACAGGAGCTGTTGTCAGGGCCCGCCAGGGGTTCAAGTTCCCATCCTGCCCATTACTGACTTTCTGAGCCTGCAAAAGGTCTATAAAGTTCACATTTTTTACTGACCTATCAGTACAAAAATCTCTCCCTCATGGGCCACTTGAAATTTAAATGAAAACCTGATTCGGAGTGTGGTGTGACCTACCAAGTGGCACCTTCCCTGCCTGCTGTGGCTGGGGACCAAGGGCCCTGCAGGCAGGGGGCCTGGCCCCCAGCATGTGGGAGACTTCTAGGCCACAGGCATTTCCCTAGACATCCTTCACAGAGAGGTTTAGGGGTGCCATCTTTGTAGGAGAGGTGGGGTGGCTTGTCTTGAGCATGCAAAGCCACGCCCCAGAGGTGTTTTCAGAGAAAGCCACATTTTCTTACTGAGACTGTGTGTGGGGGAGTTGCTTGTGGGGGAGGAGCCGTTGGAGATCACAGGGGACTAAAGACGCCCTAAGCAGTCACACAAGGACTGTCAGCAATAGGAGCCCTCAGCCTTGGCTGGTGTGGCTCAGTGGATTGAGCTCTGGCCTGCGAACCAAAGGGTTGTCAGTTCAATTCCCACTCAGGACACATGCCTGGGTTGCGGGCCAGGTCCCCAATAGGGGGCACTTGAGAGGCAACCACACATTGATACTTCTCTTCCTCTCTTTCTCCCTCCCTTCCCTCTCTCTAAAAATAAGTAAATAAAATCCTAAAAAATAGGAGGTCTGAGGAGGTCTGAAATGAAATAACATTGCAAACCCCACCCTCAATTCCACTGTGTCCTGTCACATCCGCTCACATCCGCTGTTCCGACCAAGGAGCTCCCGACCATTGCCTTTGCCCAGTTCCATCACAAGGGCCCCTTGCACCACCGCTTGATGGACATGGCCAGCTCCCGGCCTGCTGTAACGTGGCACTCCTTCCGGATGCAACTTCTGAATCACTGTGTTTCACGTGCATCTCTTGTAAGAAGTGCATGTAGTTGGGTTTTGCTTTCTGATACAATCTAAGAGTCTTTTCCTTTTAACAGAGGATTTTTACCCCGCTTATAATTATGAGAAATGCAGAAAATCCTGTTCCATCATTTTTATTGAGATAGGCATTTTAGCAGCTATTTTGCAGGTAAGTAAAGGGAAACTGAGAGAATTTGCTTGAAATCAACTGGTGAGTGAGAGACGGGTCCCCTCTTGACCGTGCTGTCTCCATACTAGTTTGGAGGTTGGCTCCCCCCGAGCAGGGTGACAGGTCAGCCAAACACCCTGTCGTTCTGAACACGCTTTTGACAATGCAACAACAGAGACACCTCAAATCCGCCAAGACAAGCGTTCCTCCATCCGAGCCTTTTTACTGGAAGCTAACCCAGAATCCAGTGAGTCTTTGTAAGGAAAGACAGAAAGCAGAAGGATCCCGAACACTTGAAAATACAAGGGCGTGCAGAAACATGGCAGTCACACAGACATTCCAGCTGATTCTCCGGTGCTTCCCCGGTTGCCTTTTCCTCTCCATCCTGACTCAACTGCTGGAGTGTCCAGGGCTCCATCCTGGACCCCGCGCCCCCCGCCCCCGGCTTCTATTACTCTCTCCCCAGGGCTCACATGCAATTCTGTGGCTTGAACTACTTTCTATACACTGATGGCTCCCAAATGTGATCTCCCAGCCAGAACCAGATTCATCTATGTACTGCCGACTCCACGTCACTTGGACGTATAAATGGCCATCTCAAAGCCAACCCATCCCAAACTGAGCTCTGGCCCGCCCAGAACACCTTCTACCCATCTTAGCAGCTGGGATCCTCACTGTCAAAGCCCTTCAGGCCCCAGACCTGGCACGCCCTGGAGTTGTCCTTGACTCTACTCTCTCTTGTCCCACAGCCACTGACAAACCCCGTGGATTCCTTCCAATCCAGTCTTTCTTGTAATTCCTACCAGCCTGGTGCAGGCAGCGGGCTCCTCTTGCTCTGACCATGACAATAGCTTCCTGACAGGTGCACCTGTTTCCTCTCTTGCAAACCGGGAGCCTATTTTCCAGCCCAAGTGATCATTTTAACACAAAAGTTAATCAGGGAACTATAGCCGATAGGGCACTTTAGGGTTTTAGAAAGGGCCCTACCCACAAATGGATTGGTTGTGTGAACACGTAGCTCGACAAATGGGTGACAACTTTGTGCAATCTATCAATAATCAATCAAAGCAGCCCCCTCTCCACACACACAGCACTGCCCCCACCCCCGGCCCCCAGGCCTCAACACGTGACAGGAAGACTCTGGGGTGGGTTTCAGCCCCCACCTGTGCACTTGGACAGGGCCTTTTGCGGTTCTCATAAAACTTGTATGGTGTGGGAATATAATTTGGACTTAGGGGCCTTATAAATTGTTGCCTTGGGGTGGGATCCTGGGTGGGAGGTAGGGAAGGCTGGGGTGGGAGGAGCATGGGTGAGGGGAATGGAGATAACTATACTTGAACAACAATAAAAAAAAGGAAAACATTTTTATAAGAAAAAAAACCTGTTGCCTTGTCCTGTGAAGATGATCTTTTAATCATTATAATCAATTTGTTTATAATAGCCAATGGCAGGAACAACACGAACATTATCAACCGATATACGAATAACTAAATGATAGCGTGTTTATGTAATGAAATGCTGCATACCAATCGTTTTTAGAAACATTTGCACGAAGATCAAAACCAGGCAAACTGATCAGTGGCTACAGAAGTCCCAATAGGGTTTCCTCTGGGGTGGGGAGAGCGGTGACCGAGAGTAGGCACAGGGCCTTCTGTTCTGCATCCTGATCTGGGGGTCACCCCTCGGTGTTTGTGCGAGTCAACACTCAGAGCGCCCACCAAGACCGCAACCTGTGCACCGGCTACACCTCGATACGAAGTGCGGACACAACAGTTTGCAGGCGGTCGGCACATCAGACAGACATCTTCCAGGACCATTCCGATTTCCCACGTCTGGAGTCCCTGCACCCTTGGACTCCGCAGGCTTTTGTAACACCTGCACTGACCTTGTTTTTCGTGTTTCCTTCCAGAAAGTCACTGGACTCCCGGGGACACCTCTGATTCTCCCACAGACAAAATGAGCAAGGATTCGGGGTAAGAATGCAAGGCTGGTGTTGGTTTGCAAAGGTGATTCTGAGGTTTTTGTCCCCGGGGAAGGGCTGCTCCTGCAGAAATGCTCTGGTGTTGTAATGACGTGCCACTGATGTTGTTCCAAAGGTATCAGTCACGACATGGGCCTGTCCCCCACTTACGAAGGCCTATTCTCCTGGGGAAAAAATACTGCACCAGGTACACAAATGTTTCGGAGAGCAAGTCAAGATCTAATTAGGGGCATGACATTGAGCAACAGGACTCTAAGTCTATACATTGTCTCATCCGGGGGCCTCACCTCTGCAAGGCACATGAAGCAGGAATTCAGTCTTCTTGGCCCACAAGTCGCCAAGGAAGCCCTGTGCTGCTGCTGCATTTGCAGATGAAGCCCAGTTCTCTGTGGGTCAGCAGGTGTATTATCACCAGTCTCCAGCACAACGTGGATGGGCAAGGGATGTTCTCGGAGTGAACTACCGTGCGTGTCTACTTTGTGGAACCAGGTTGCAATCTGACACTGTGTCCTTGGGCGTGGCTGCCTAACGTGGGATGGGCTGTGGCCCGGGTGCCCCTATTGGAGGCCTTCAGTTTAATTAAGAAACACAAGAAGCCAAGCTTACCTTTGCTGTCAACCACGTTAGAGACAAAACCCTAGAATTCATGCAAAGTGGTGTTGTCCATATTTGCAAATACGTATCAATTGTTGTTTCTCTTTGTACCTACACACCTGGGAAAGGCAGAGATGAGGGTGGGCTGGATGGTGGCACCTGCCAAGGTCGGGGTTCCTCAGCAGGGTCTTCTTCCTCGCCCTCATGTCCTACCCCCTTTCCCACTGCGGTCCCCAGCAACCTTCTGCTTGGTAAACCGATTTACAGCAGCTGATTAATTGATTACGGGCTTATATTTATTCATTCATTCATTCATTCATTCACACTAAAGGGTTTCTTGGTGGCAGATTTGTTTTCAACCTTTTCCATTGAGGAAGTGTGTGTGTGTGTGTGCGTGTGTGTGTGTGTGTGTGTGTGTGCAGAGAGAGATACTAACGGGTAGGTGTCCATATATCTGCCTCAGCGAGGAATTCCTGAGCTATGGACATACTCATGGTCCTGGAGCCGGCACCGCATTCAAAGCCCCAACTCTGTGGGCCGTGTTCCTGTGGGCGAGTCCCCTTCCCCCTCTGGGCTTCCATTTTCACCCCCGAAAATTAAAGCAGGGAGCTTAGATCATCTCTGGGATTCATTTCAGCTCTGACACTCCTCTCTGAGCCAGGGAACCTGGCCCCACCCGGCCTCCTGGTCTCACCCTGAAGGAAGTGCACAAGGAAAGTGTCCGAAGGCGTAGGCTTTGCTCTTCTCTGGCTACTACTCTCCTGTGAAGGACACGCTCAGCCGGGCTGGCTATGGTCCCTTCATATTTCCTACTGTGAGATATTGGGGGAGGAAGGGCCTGGGCCCCATGGTCCCCAACTTTTTCCATTAAGACAAACCCTGTCTGCTTGAGGGGCCAAGGAAAGCTGGCCAAGGGCCAAGGAGAACATTCAGAACATCAGTGATCATATTTTTCTGGGCCCTCTTGGGGTGCAACTCCTAATAGAAGCAAAGACTCACCATGGGAGCCAAAGTCAAGGCCTCCAAAGTGGAGGACATACTCTACAATATGGTGCTGCCCCCTCTGACCCACCCCTACCTACACAGAACTCTAAACTCTGCCCAACACCCGGGCTCCTCTTTCTCCTGCGTTGCCCAGACCTCTCCCGCCTTTAGTCCCAGGTCTCTGACCTTGACGGGTATCTCAGCCTTTCCTACTACCTCTTGTCGGACCAGTTCCATAGTCTCCCCGAACAGCAAATGTCCGTCAGGACTGTTCTCCCTTCTCCATCTCTTTGGCCAAGGCTGTGTGTGTCCCATGTGTCCCTCCAGATGCCCCTCTTATGTGTTTCTTCTCGTCATGGAAGAAGCAGCCCCCAACAATCTCTGGGACTGTTCACAGTCAGGTCAAAGGCACAGGAGGTGTTAGGGAGATGCGGGGGGATTCAAAGTTGGGGTGGCAGGAATATCTGGACACCACCTGGGCCCAAGAATCTGGCTTTCCCATGTGGGAGATTGAAGTCATACCGTTACTTCACTCACCCACAGGGACAAGGATGACATTCTTCTGACCGATGAAGAAAGAATATTTTTGGTAGAGTTTCCCGTCTATAAAGAGGACATAGAAGTGACCATCAGGAAATTACGTGCCTTTGCAGGTGACACTGATGAGAGCCGCAAAACATTCACCAAGGTCAGCATGGTGTCCAACATGGTCTGTGTTGTCGCCGACGTAATGTGCATCCTGGGTTTAGTGTTCGCTCCAGCAACAGCGGGAGGGAGCCTGATACTTTCTGCTGCTGCTAAATGTTTGGGGGCGGCAGCTGGGGTCACCAGCACCATTACCAACATTTTGGAATACTTTCACAATAAGGAAGTCCAAGCACGGGCCAACATCCAAGTGTCCAAACATGAGCAAGTCTTGCGTGTTGCAAAGACTGTTGTTAATCTTGGAAGAAACACCAAGAACTGTGAGAAGAACATCCGGGCCTTTCAGATAGCCAGAACCAACCCACTCCTGGCCTCTGCCACCAAGCATCTCCTGACCGCTGGCTACGTCTCAGTCCAAACAGCAAAGCAGGTGCAGGAGGCCTTTGAAGGTACAATGATGGTGCTGATGGGCATCATTCGCGTTGTGAGCAGGGTGATGACCAGTGTCTTCCTCAGCACGGACTGGAAAGCCCTCATGGAGAACGTGAAGGACCTGAAGAAGGGAAAGACAGAATTAGCAGAAGAGCTGAGGACCAAGGCCTGGGAGATGGAGAGAGAGCTGACGGAACTCACCGAGCTCTATGAGCGCCTCAGGAAGAAGGTAAAGCTGTGCCTTCCCTCCAGGGTGTGGGGGCTGGAGGGCAGGGAGATGGAACTGGGGGCCTGGGCACCAGGGGCTAAGGGAAGGGTGTTAAGGAAGCCACCGCCTGAGTGAAGGTGGCATGGATGGTCCTGAGGACTTGGGGCTCTTGGAGATGAGGGACCGGTCCTGACAGACCCGGTTGTGCCTTCTGCTTCTCTCTTGATGTTCCTTGAGGTGCCTGCCTGGGAAGAGGGTCTTCCCAGTTGTACAGAAGAGGACACTGAGACATAGGGGGTGTTAGGGACTGAAGTGTGTCCCCGTAATATTCTTATGTTGAAGCTCTATGCCTGAATGTGACTATTTAGAGATGATACTTGGGGGAGGTAAAGGGGTGGAATGAGGTCATACGGGCGGGCCATAATCCTATGGGACCTGTTTCCTTATGGGAGAAGGAGGGGACACATGAGGGATCTCCCTCAGCCTGCGTCAGCCCAACCGAAAGGCCATGTGAGGCCACAGCAAGCAGGTGGACACCTGCAAGCCGGGAAGGGGGTCCTGACCAGGAACCAAACTGGCCGGCCCCTTGTCTGGGGCCATCAGAAAATAGCTACCCACAGTTGGAGCCTCCCAGCCTGTGGTGTTCTGTCACGGTGTCCGAGCTGACCGGACAGGGGGCTCATGTGACCTGGTCGGGTGCCTCAGCCAGATGGGGTGGAGTCAGGGCCTGACTTCAGGGCTGGGCTGGGCTGGGTCTGCCTGCCTGGGGCCCTGGGGCCCTGGGGCTTTCCTGTGATGGGTGTTTCTGTTTCTTGCAGGAAAAATGGCGATGGTATTGGGAAGGAGTACTCCAGGTAACAGGTGAGGACAAAGCCAGGCTAAGCCTGGGGCCTCTGTTGGAATAAAGGGGACACAGTGGGGGTGGGCCAGGTTGGCAGAGAAAAGGCCTGCAGACTTACTAGCTGGGAGGCTTGCTGGGTCCCCAGGGCACTGTCAGCTAGGAAGTGTTGTGAAGGCCCTTCTGTCCCCTCTCCTCCATTGCCACTCTGTCTCACTGCCCCTCATTCCTTCGTGATGATGGCGAGGCAGGGGAGGGGTGCTCTCTCAGGCACTTTGCTTATCCAGTCCCCATTCACTCTGTCCCACAGTCAGTCCACATCACTGTTTTGTGCTGGGCTTTGTACTAAGTGCTGATGACAAGACAGTGGGGTCCCTGATGTGGAGGGTGTCACCTGGAAAGTAAAAGGCCTTTCGAAGCGAGAGGGAGACAATGGTTGACTGGAGACAGTTAAGAATACCCATCCTGCCATCCCAGATTCAGGCAGAAGCCCGAATAGCATTCTGTCCGGAGCCAAAGGCAGGGATGTGCATGAGAAAGAGAGGGGACGTTTCCATCCACAGAAGGATGGCTTTTCTGCGGGTGCAGATGACCCAACACAGGATATGGAATGCTCTGGATTTTCAGCCCAGTAGTCACAGTAACGGCTTTCTCAGCATCTTTGTAAACAGTTCTTGGGCACAAAATTGCTGAGGCCCGGTCCCAGGGTCATTACAACATCTCACAGATATGGGGCTGAGTCAGGCCAGGCAGTCCCTCAGGGGGTGCAGCTCGGCTCCGTTTCCAGGTGGCTCCCTGGGTGGGGCTGTTGTTGATCGGGGTGCGCCCTGCGCTTCCTTCCTCAACTCACCTGCAGCGCTTCCCTGCCCTCTTCCTCCTTGGTGTACACAAAAGGATGGCTCTGGAGCCTGCTCCACCTGCGTGGTCCCCAAGACCCAGGATCTGGGAAGGCCTCTGGACGTGGGATCTTCGAAACATGCGACCTTTTGGTACTGGTTTTGTTTTTTGTTAAATTACTTAAAACTTTTTTCAATTGTATTATTTTTTCCTTTGTTTTGTTCTGTTCTATTATGTTTTTTATGTTTTAGCTGCTTGCCTGACAATAATGCATTGATATGAAATACAATTTTTTGAAATTCTGGAAAGAAAAAAAGGGGTGGAAATCATGCACCTTCTGAGGGTGACAGTGGTTGGTGCCTGATACAGAAGTTTCCTCCTGTGCTTCCCATGGGTGGGTGGGCGGGCGTGAGCACGCTGATGGGCTCTGGGGCTGTGATTGGCTGCCCCAGGGGCCCCCCCCTCGGGCTGCAGGACGAAAGAGGTGTCAGTCTGCAGCCCCTGGGCTCCCGGAGCTCCTTTGCCTGCAGACTCACTACTTCCCCGCACACACTGTGTTCACGAGCGACGCCCTCAGTGTCCCGCTTTGTTTTCCTGAACATTGTGTCTTAAGCTGTAAAATATTCTCTTGACTGTGTGCATAGTCTTTGAATTAGACATGTATTCACCATCACTTTATCAAAATCAACTAAACTGCCCTTGCAGAAAAAGGAATTAACTGCCTGATGTGATTAAAAACCTAAGGGGTACAACGGGGCTTCAGCTGTGTCTGGAGCCAGAGGATAAAAATGATGTCTTCGGGCCCCGGTCTCTTCATTTCTCAGACAGGAAACCCCCAGGTGCAGGCTGATAGCCCCAACATTCCCAGATGTGCCCCCTCCCACCTGGAAAGGGGCGGGGCAAACCCCCACACCCACTCTGATTGGTTAGGGCTGGGTCACGTGCCTTTGCCTGCACCGGTTGCGGATCTGTCTGGTCTGTGGGCTGAGCAAGAAGCTGGAAGATGAACCACAGACAGCGCCCTGTACCTCCCTTCCCCTGCAGGAGCTCTGAGGTCGCTGAAAATTCCTTATCACGCATGGGCGTAAAATGAGTTTCTGTGTGCCCAAAGCGTGTCGCGTTGTTACCAGAGTGCTTCCCTAAAAACAGGGTCCCCGAGCTGGGACACCTAAAATAAAAAAAAACCGACTTCATGAAGGAAAAGGAGGGCTCTCCCCCACCCTTCCGCATTCATTCGTAATGCACATTCTAGGAAATTTGGGAAAGATTTTAAAAGTGGAGGGAAAGAGCCCCTCTCTCGACGTTGCGGGTGACAGCCGGCCAGTCCGAGAACCCAGAGGTTTGGGGTGCCCGTGATCCCACGCACACGGAGGCCGCGGTGTTTTCTGCTTTTGTCGTCCTCGTGTCTTTGCTGCAGTTTGTCGGGAGCGCCCGCTTAAGGAAACTGGCTCCCTCCACTTCTCAGTGTTCTCTCCGCCCCAGATAAATGTTACCAATAAAAATACATGGCACAAACTAGAGGCGTCAAGCTTGAGCTGTGTTTGTTTGGTGGTGGGTCTGGAAGGAAAACAAGGGAAGGGTGAGTCAGGGAACGGAGGTCTGAGACTCATCTCTGGCACTTATTTACCTGGCCTCGGTTCTGAGCCCCGGTGTGTTCAGCCACGAAGTCGGGGTAACCTGAATGAAGCCCACCACTCCATCTGGGTGCCGACCTGCGGTGTCCCCACTCAGAGTAATGGGGGTCTGGCAGAAAATCCCCTTGCCGGAAATTCAAGTCCTTCATAAAGCATCTGAACCCCTATCAGAGGAGGCGGGAGAGTTCATTGCCCCCACTCCCCTTCTCAGACCCTCTTCCTTGGGGGCAGCAGCTCTTGAACTAAGTGCCCCCCCTGCCCCATCTCTGGCCTCTCAGCCCTTCCTGACTTCCCACCCAGGCAGCTCCTCTGCCGGCTCCCTCCCTGCCAGCCCCAAGCCCACGCTGCTCCCTGTCCCAGTGTCTACTTCTCCGAAGCATCGTGTCCGACATCCCCTGGAATTCTGGTGGAAAAATGCCTTCACGTCATCATATCTCCCCACTGCTATAGTCTACGCCCAGCCAAGGGAAGCCCATGAACTAACTCTCTAAGCTACTCAGGGCACACCAACCGCCAGCTCTGTTCTCCTCTCCCTCCTGGGTGCAGCGGGGCTCTTCCTGGGTGCCCGAGTGCTGCAGGGCCCTCCACCACGGTCAGTCAGAACAGAGCTCTGAGAAAACAATGCCTTTTCCCAGGCGTCACGTACACATCACTGACTTGGGGCAGATGCACGTCATCCAATGAAAATGGGCCCATCTGCTCTCCGATGCCGCTTGATACCACAAGCACCGCAGTAGGAGACTTTTCCAGAGTGTGAGACCTTCCAGAGTGGCAGAGAATTTGTCCTGCCCGCAATGACAACTGTGACCTCGGGTGGTCAGCAGTTCTGCCCACGACCTGCCATCCCACACCAGAAGCAAACCAGGGACCTCGATCACCCCAAGTGGCTGGTGAGGGGCGATGGGCTCCAGTGGAGGCTGAGAAGCCTCACTTATCGGGCTCATGAGCACCTGAGGAGCCCTGGGTGTCTTGGGGGACCTCCGTGTGTCATTCTGGCATGTCCCACACCACCCTCACCAACCATGAGCTTCAAGTGGCCCTGAATTGTTGATGAAATGCACATCGTTGTCACCTGTAAGTCACACTCCCTTGGGTCTAAAATCTCGCTTTCAACCGAAAGGAAACGAAAAGGCCTCTGTGCCCCCGTCTGCACAGTGCTACGTTCTAAGAAGGGAGTTGCGAGGCAGCCTGGATCCTTTCTGGGTCTCTCAACAAAATAAAAAATGAGTATGTTGGTGTGAGGGAGAGGAAGGCAGAGATGTTCTTAATTCAAGGTTACAGTCCAGCTGCACAAAATCATAGACAAAACGAGCCGTCCTCTCTCTGATGGCCAAGGTCACATAGAGCAGGGCTGTTCAACACAGTGGCCACTAGCCATGTGGTCACAGAGAAATCGAAAGGTGGCAAGTCCAGTTTAAGATGTGGGGTAAGTATAAAGGACCCACCAGACTATAAAGGCTTTGTATGAAAACATACGTAAAATGTCTCACTAATAATTTTTTTAAATATATTTTATTGATTATGCCATTACAGTTGTCCCATCTCCTCCTCACCCCGCGCCCTACACACCCCTTCCCCCCCACATCCCCCCTCTTTACTTCATGTCCATGGATCATATATATGAGTTCTTTGGCTTCTACATTTCCTATACTATTCTTAACCTCCCCCTGTCTATCTTCTACCTACCATTTATGCTTCTTATTCCCTGTACCTTTTCCCCACCTCTCTCTCTACCCACTCCCCTGATGATAACCCTCCGTGTGATCTCCATTTCTGTGATTCTGTTCCTGTTCTAGTTGTTTGCTTTGTTTGTTTTTGTTTCTGTTTTAGTTTCAGTTGTTAATAGCTGTGAGTTTGTTGTCATTTTACTGTTCCTATTTTTTATCTTCTTTTTCTTAGATAAGTCCCTTTAACATTTCATATAATAAGGGCTTGGTGATGATGAACTCCTTGAACTTGACCTTATCTGGGAAGCACTTTATCTGCCCTTCCATTCTAAATCAGAGCTTTGCTGGGTAGAGTAATTTTGGATGTAGGTCCTTGCCTTTCATGACTTGGAATACTTCTTGCCAGCCCCTTCTTGCCTGTAAGCTTTCTTTTGAGAAATCAGCTGACAGTCTGATGGGCACTCCTTTGTAGGTTACTGTCTCCTTTTCTCTTGCTGCTTTTAAGACTTTCTCTTTATCTTTCATCTTAGGAAATGTAATTATGATGTGCCTTGGTGTGTTCCTCCTTGGGTCCAACTTCTTTGGGACTCTCTGAGCTTCCTGGTCTTCCTGGAAGTCTATTTCCTTTGCCAAAGTAGGGAAGTTCTCCTTCATTATTTGTTCAAATAAGTTTTCAATTCCTTTCTGTTCCTCTTCTCCTTCTGGCACCCCTATGATTCGGATATTGGAATGTTTAAAGACATCCTGGAGGTTCCTAAGCCTCTCCTCATTTTTTTGAATTCTTGTTTCTTCATTGTGTTGTGCTTGAATGTTTCTTTCTTTCTTCT
>VMDR010001697.1:0-115057 GCA_007922815.1 Macrotus californicus
CCATTTTGGGGCAATTATGAATAAAGATGTTATAAACATTCACTTAAGAGTTTTTGTATGAAAATAAGTTTTAATTTCTCTTGGGTAAATACTTAGGAATGGGATTACTAGGTCATATAATAAATATACTTTTAACTTACAGGAAACTGTTTTCCAAGTGGCTATGCCATTTTGTCTTCTCACCAGCAAAGGATGAGAATTCCAGTTATTAACATTCTTCTGAGCACTTGTTATTGTTAGTTTCATTGAATTAATTCTGATAGATATATAGTGGTATTTCACTGTGGTTTAAATTTTTCAAAAATTTTTAAATATTGATTTTAGAGAGAGAAGGGGGAAAGAAATATCGATTTGGTGTTCCACTTACTTATGCATTCATTGGTTGCTTCTTGTATGTGCCCTGACTGGGGATCAAACCTACAACCTAGGTGTATCAGGATGATGCTCTAACCAACTGAGCTACCTGGTCAGGGACGCTGCTGTGGTTTAAATTTGCATTTCCCTGATGATTAGAGATGTTGACCATTTTTTCATGTGCTTATTAGCAAAGCCAGTCTTCAGTGAAGTGTCTTCATTTGTGAAGTATCTATTAAAATCATTTGTTCATTTTATTATGGAGTTTTTGTTGTCTTACTGTTAAGCTTTGAATACAAATTTTTTTTAAAACATATTCTGGACACGAGTCCTTTATCAGATATGTTTTGTAAATATTTTCTCCCAGTCTTTACTCTGACTTTTCATTTTTATTGTGTTTTTCAAAGAGCAGATTTCTTAATTTTGATAAAGTTCACTTTACATATTTTTTTCCTTTATGGCTAATGCTTTTATTGTTGTATCTAAGATATTTTTGCCCAACCCAATGTGTAATTTTCTGTTGTAGCTGTAAAAATAAAATCACAAATATATTGGCTTAAAGAACACCATTATATTATCTCACAGTCCATTAGGCTAGGAGTCCAGGTACAGACTGGACTCTCTGCATAGAGCCTCACCAGGCTGGAACCAAAGTTTCACTGGGGCCATTTCTTTTCTGTGGGTTCCAAGGGGGAATCTGCTTCTAGGCTCCTTAAGATTGTTCAAGAATTCAGTTCCATGCAGTTGTGGGACCTCATTCCCTTGCTTGCTGTCGGCTAGGAGTTGTTCTCAGCTTCTAAAGGCCACCTCCATTCCCTGGCTCATGGTCCCCTTCGTCTTCAAGTCAGCAACAGTGTCGAGTCTATCTCGTTCTTTGAATCTCTCCTGTCCCTTGTTCTGTCACATCTCTCTTACTTAAAGTCTACTGATTATGGACTTTAATTAGATCTACAAAATACTTTCCCATTAGCACCTAGATTAGTGTTTGAATAACTGATAACTGTAGCCTCACCAAGTTGACACATCAAAAAACCATCACACCCCAATATGATATTGTACAATATGTTAGTTGTAACTGAAAAATAAATTAAAAAATTATTCGTATACCCAAGGTCACAAAAACTTTCTCCCTTGGTTTCTTGTAGAAGTTTTATTGTTTACATTTAAGGCTTTTGTCCTTTTTGAGTTTACTTTTGCTTGTAGCATGAGGTGTGGGTTAAGATTCATTTCTTTGCATATGGATGTGTATTGACTTTGAACCACTTTCACTATTACAATAGAATAGATTTTACCCTGCTAAGAATCTTTTTTTACCAGTGAAATGCACATTAAGATGGTGGAGCTTTATGATAGTGACTATTAGCAAGCTATTAGCTCTTTGATATTTAGAGCAGAAAGGACAGCCTTAATCACTGGCTCTGATGGAAGCCACTTCTCAGGCTTATGTTCTGCTGTGTTTCATTTTCGCAGATCTCCTTCTTTCCAGAGTCAGGGCAGCCAGAGTGCTTAAAAGAGATGAACCTGGAGTCAAAGAGTGGGGGCCGAGTTCAGAGGCGCTCTGCCAAGATAGCTGTGTACCACCTGCAGGAGCTGGCCTCTGCTGAACTGGCCAAGGAGTGGCCCAAGAGGAAGGTTCTTCAGGATCTGGTCCCTGATGATCGGAAGGTGAGGTAGAAACTTGCGTTAATTTTGAAGGATTATGTCTGATGCTGTGCTTATTACATACAGAAAAATAAATGCACTTGAGTGAGTACCTGATAAACAATATTTTGTTTCTTTATTCTTGGTGATGGAGTACATCTGATCCAGCTCCAGCATTTAAATTCATGTAGGTCTTAGAGGAAGTCTGTTTCAGAAGCTCCTTTAAGGAGCCTCTTAATTTTGCACCACTTTCAGAGGGCACCTAAAGTCCCAAATTAGTTTTTTGCTTAGTCCTTTCCTAGTGTGTTTCCGCTTTTGTTAGTTTATATGCAGTAGTTTATATTTAGCTTAGGGCAGTGCCAAACACTTGATTAGGGTGTGTTGTCCAGTTTTTTTCCATGGCAAAATTACAATTTTCCCCTTTGCAGTCAGTGAATATTTTGTGGGGAGGTTGAGACTACATAACTGGACTGTGTTTTATCGTACTTCTACCCACTTACTTTAGCATCTGCAGTGATTCATGCCTGCAGCAGTTATTACTGTGGTGTTTGCTTAATGATGATTTTATGTTTCCATCATTTGTTCTATAATTATTAATTGGAATTCTGTTGTGAGAAAGGTCTGTCCTTTTCTTTAGTATGGACTCACGGATATTTATTTTATTCTATGGCCTATGATCCAATGCTATTTGCTGCTCAAATTGTCTTAGATTTGGGCGTCACGAGCTCTTTCTTTCTTTTGAAGATTTCATTTATTTATTTTTAGAGAGATGGGAAGGGAGGGAGAAAGAAGGAGAGAAACGTCAGTGTGTGAGAGACACATCAACTGGTTGCCTCTCATATGCCCCCAGCTGGGAACTTGGCCTTATGGAACTTTAGAATTACATGACCTGAAGTGCAAAACTTTTGGGGTCTTTTGGAAGCTGGATTCCTCCAATAAAATCTTTCTTGTCTTGTAGTTAAAGTATACTCGCCCTGGGCTGCCCACCTTCAGCCAGGAAGTACTACATAAATGGAAGTCAGACATCAAGAAGTATCATCGCATCCAGTGTCCTAACCAGGTGGTTCTTTCGTACTCATTTCTTCAGTAAATGTTTGTCAAGTGTCTGCTGTTGTTTCAGTTATTTATTCCTTTGTGACAAAGCACCTGAAACTCAGTGTCTTTTAAAACAGCAATTTTTTAATTCATAATTCTGTAAATAATGTTGTTGGGGCTCGGGGTAGTTCTCCTGCTGTACATTGCATCAGTGGCGATCAAAGGCTTCATTCAGCTAGAATGTCCAGGATGCAGCTAATTCAGCTGGAAGCTTGGCTCTCTACATTGCCTCTCCCTCTAGCAGGGTAGTTGGATTATCAGCAGGGTACCTGGTGACTGACATTTCAGAGGGTATTCCAAGAACATGGAAATGGAAGCTGAAGAACTCTTAAGGCCTAGTTTTAGAATTTGTTCAGCATCTTTCCATGGCATTCTATTCAAAGGAACCATAGGACTAACTCAGATTCAAGCAGAGGTTCAACAGACTCCACTTCTTGATGGGAAGAGTGGCAGAGAATTTCCAGCTATCTTTAAAAAAATTTATATATATACATATATATATTTTTTAGAGAGAGAGGGGAAGGGAGAGACAGATCGATTTGTTTTTCCACCCTTTTATGCACTCATTGGTTGCTTTTTGTTTTACCGATTTTAGAGAGAAAGGGAAGGGAAGAGAGAAAGAGAAACATCTATTTGTTGTTCCAATTATTTATGCATTCATTTGTTGTTCCTTGTCTGTGCCCCGACTGGAGATTGAACCCACAACCTTGGCATATCTGGACGCTGCACTAACCACCTGAGCTACCTGGCCAGGGCTCTAGCTATCTTCAATATAACCTAGCTGTAGATGCAGTACTTGGGGAGGAATAGAAGTACAAGAAATAGAAGACGTATTTGTACTAAAGAAAGCAAATTAAAAAAAAAACCTTAGCAGTGTAATTTGTTGTATTTCTCTAAGTATTAGAAAAAGTGCTAGGGAAGGGAATATGTTAAAGCTTTTGTAAACAACTTGTTTACCTCTTTTTCTTACACCTTTCATTAGTGTTTCTTGCTTTTGTGGCTTGCATGTGAAATCTTTCCCTGTTTGTGTTATTATTTCTTTTTTTAAGATTTTATTTATTTACTTTTATTTTAGAGAGAGGGGAAGGGAGACAGGGAGAGAAACATCAATGTGTGAGAGATACATCGATCAGTTGCCTCTCACACGCCCCCAACTGGGGACCTGGCCTGCAACCCAGGCATGTGCCCTGACAGGGAATCCATCGCAATTTTCAGTTCACAGGCTGGCACTCAGTTCGCTGAGCCACACCAGCCAGGGCTGTTTGTGTTATGATTAATTGGACTTTCTCCAAATGTAGGGTTGGTCAGTGTCAATGACCTGATTGCCAAGAGAAGGCTGCTCTTTTGTATAGTCTTCATGTTATTTTTTCTTCTTTTTTTCAGGGTTGTGAGGCTGTCTACAGTAGTGTGTCTGGCCTTAAAGCTCACCTGGGCTCTTGTACTTTGGTTTGTACCTTTCTGAACTATTACCTTAACATGCCCTTCAAATACTCTGACATAGAAGAGACTTCAGTTTAGGTGAACAGCTAGTTGTCCTGTTTTCTGTTATCCTCAGAGGCTGGTTTAGTTTTTGATGTCCCAGAGAATCTTGTTCTGTTATTGGGTGGGATGCCAGGGTATGTCCAAGACACAGAAAAGGCCAACATAGCCTTAAGTCGTATCAGTTAAAGAATTTGGAGAAAAATGTGTTAGTTCTGAATCCCTACCAGAGATTTAACTTCTTCTACCTGAGCCTCTTCCTGCTCTGTCTTATTGGGCCTTAATCTTTCTAGAATCAACTTAGATGTACCTTTCAGGATTGGTGAAGATCCTCTAAATAAGCCCATCTGAACTACGCTGGCCTCTGAAGATGGGAAGTGGGATTCCTGGATGGCACGGCTAACAGCCATTCCCCTCCCTGAATCTTTACCTTGTTGACCCAGGTGCCCTACAACCCACCAGCCCTGGGGATTGCTGCCACTGTCCAATCCCCTTTAGAAGTATCTCCCCATCCAAATTGAGCACCATGGAAACCCAAAGCTTCAGAAGGGGAGAGAAGTCTCAGTTCAAGGCAACAAGAGGGTTGTAGGCATCCAAACCAGATCTATCCAGGAATGCTTAGTAGGAGTTTGTCATCTTGATCTTAGCTTCTGAGTCCTTAAGCTTTGTATTATGGATGGTACTCTTCTAATTCTGGATTTCCAAAGTGCTCTTTGCAGCAGTGGATTTAGTGGGAAGAATTGTACCTTGTGCCTCTTGTGAACTTCAGGAGTTTGATCAGATTGGGGGAGGAACCAGAGAACCTGAAGTGCAGTGACAGAAACAAGGGAAGATAGGAAAATGTGACGTATTGCATAATAAAAGTAGGATTTTGGGCTGTGTTGAACGGGGTGGGAGGGTTTGGTATAGAATTGCATTAGGATAGACTTATAGTGGTGATAGTCTGCCCCAGCTGTTTTTTCTAAATATATTGCTGTTTCGGGTTTTCTCCCTCTCACCTTTGCTGAAGTAGAATCCCTTCTTTTCACCAATAACAATCCCTACACATGGCCCAGGTCTGTGTTCCAAAATTTACCAACAATTCTCTGTTCTTTTAAAATAGGGAAACTTTGTGGCTGGAAAATACAAGTGTCTTCTATGTCAAAAAGAATTTGTGTCAGAGAGTGGTGTCAAGTATCACATCAACTCTGTCCACGCTGAGGTGAGGATTCTGCTTTCCCAGAGATTTTGTAATTCCATGGACCCCGTACATACACCCCCGGAGAGGCGGTCTTTGTGTCTGTGTCTGTGTCTGTGGGCTAGGACTGTCAAGGAAAGTAAAGTGGGGACCAGAGACGTTGGCGTCAAAGCCAATTAAATCAGGCATGTGTGCACCAGGCTGAATTTACACTTCTGGAATTCTTATTTCACAGCAACCTCTATACTTCCGTGTTTTAGTATTGTAACGCCTTTGAGCAACCTGTTTTTAATGCTGTTTAAAATACTGCATAGAAACAAGTATAAGGGACATTGAGATATTTGGGGACATTTGAATAGTGATTATATTAAATCACAGTAATGTGTCCATGTTACTATTTAAAAACGTGGTAATTGTAGTTCAGCTGGAGGAAACGCTTGTTCCTAGGCAGGGACCAGCTGAAGCGTTTAGGGATGAAGTAGTTGATGTCTGCAGTGGCAAGTGGCTCCACAAAAAGAAGGAAGGAAGGAAAAGGGAAGGACAGAGATGAACAGTGGTAAATCTCGGCGTTCATTAAACTGTGGTGACCTTTCTGAAGGTTTGTGAATGTTCAGAATTAGAAAATAAAAAACTCTCTGTTCTGCCCTACCCACACCTTTTTCAGGCCTCACACCCTTCTTTACACTCGCCGCTGCGTTTTGACTGCTTAGCGTCTCTGTTTTGCCTCTGTAGGACTGGTTTGTTGTAAACCCAACAACCACCAAAAGCTTTGAAAAGCTAATGAAGATAAAGCAGCGGCAGCAAGAAGAAGAAAAGCGGAGGCAGCAGCACAGGAGCAGGCGGTCCCTGAGACGGCGGCAGCAGGCTGGCATCGAGCTTCCAGAGGAGGCAGAGCCCAGTCCCAGAGGAGGGAGAGACCAGAGGCGGAATAATGAGGAACTGCTAGTGTCGACTTCCTGTAAAGAACTAGAGCAGGAGCCAGTGCCAGCACAGTTCCAGAAAGCAAAGCCCCCAAAGACTAATCATAAACGAGGAAGGAAATAGGCAGGCAGTGTGAACGTGCCTCTAGGAGAGCAGAAGTGACGCTGTTGTCACAGGGACCTGGGCTGGGAGGGCCGAGTCGTGGGCTGAGTGAAGAGGTCTACGCTTTCAGCTGTTTGTGTAAAGCTCTGACTTCTACTCTTTCCTCCTGTGTAAATTTCACTGTTTTCCCTACTTATTCACTTTGACAATCCCTTTCCCCCAACCCTTTTTGGTAGGTTTCCCTGCTGTTCCTCTTTGGAGTCCATTGTTTTTCTCTTAGCTTGCCCACAGAGCTCCCTCTGAAGGCCAGCTATAGGCCCTGGTAGCCCTGTACAAGACTAAGAACACTGGTGGTCCTTTCCTTCCTGGGGTGTAGAATGTTCTTGGAAGCTCCATTGATTTAGTAGTCTCCATCATCCAGTTTATAAAACAATTCCAAATTAATTTTTTAAAACAACACTAATTAATCATTTTGTATTTGTGCTATTACAAGCCTAGAAGCTAGAAATGTTGTCACTTGTGTAATAAAGTTACTCCGTCTCTTTGGAAAACAAACTTTATGGAGGGTGTTTGTTCTCTCAGTATGGTTTTAGGGTTGAAAGAAAGACAATGGGCTTAGGATGAAGAAGCTAGAACTTCCCTACACTATTTTTCTGGGAAGTGCTTTGTCTGTCCCAAGTAGCAGTGATTGACTAGACCCACAGGCATGATAAGCTGCCTTGGGAGGAGTGTGTCCCAAACATGAAAATGGCTGGAAAGGAGAAATTAGAAGCAATAATTACTGCCTCAACTTTCCTGGGGCTTGAGGCCTCATCTGCCATTATAATCTGCCCTCCTGAAGCTTGTTTTCCTCCCTCAGTTTTATGAATTGGGAAATACCAGGTTGACTGCCCCTGATTTTTTTGTTACGGAATTCTAGTGTTGCAGGTAATGCCACTAAGATTGGCAGCCAAGGCACACATTCCATCTCTCCTGGACTTGACCTCACTTGTTAGTCTATACCCCGCTAAGTCCCCATCTCTCCCTTTAGTCAACCTCTGTTTGAATTTTCTGAGAATATTGCCCTCTATCCTCTTTTATACGTGTTCTGTCGTCTTTAATCCTGAGACTTTGACACCAGATGTAGGTATTTATCTGGAGTTGGAAAGAAAAATTCTTTTTCTGTACCTCATGCCTACCTGATAATGTCGAATGGGCTGTTAGACAATTGTTTTGAAACAGGTGAAGGACATGGTATATCCACTCCGCATTTTCATCGGCAATTGCGCATTTAGAGCCCTTTCAGTAGATGCGGATTGTCAGGGAGGAAAAATGAAGAAGCTATGTTACTTTCTGGTGAGTAAGACTTGGGAAATGTTTGATAATGACAAAAGAAATAAATTACTCTCAGACTGATGTTTCCAGTTCTTCATTGACTTCCGACCTGCCACTTGACTCCTTGCTGATACAGTATATGGGCGTAAGAAGATGGCTAGAGATGGTGATGAGTTTGAAATAAGTACCAAATGCAGTTGTCTCGGTCGTCTTTAGCGCCCGCAATCTGCTGGCTAAAAGGAATAACTGGAGATTAAAGTGAGTACGCATAGGAAACTTGCCCAATCTCACACAGGGCCCTTACAGGCACTCCTTTTTTTCTTCTTGAGGCTGACAGCAGCAGCACTCAGTACAGACTATCCTGATCATACTATTTGAGGTTTGAGGTTTTATTACAAATTCATTAGCATAACATAAACTTCAGTTTGACAATATCAGATACAGTTAGGTTTTGGAGCGATAAACTCTGATGCGTGATTTGGAACGTGAATTCGTACAATTATTTTGAAAATGATTTGTTTGGCAGTATCTACAGTACAGCTGAAGATAGGCCCTAAGACTCAGCAGTCTCACGTCCAGGTATGTACGGAGAAACTCCTCTTGCCCAGGTGTACCAGGGGATGCAGACAAGAGTGATTATTGCAGTACAGTTCATAATACTGGAAACAACACAGAGTGGAGACTGCTGCTGTCCATCGAAGTCTGCTCTCAGCTTGCAAAGTTACAGGCTCATAGAACAAATGGCTAGACTACAGTTCCCAGCCCTTTACTCTCCCAGTGGGGAAGGGGGTAGCCAACTTCTCTCCAGTGGAATGCGAGTGGAAGTCAGGATGTCACGTCCAGGCTAGAACTTTGAAGTGAGTGAGTGTACGTCATGCTTCCCCCTTCTTCAGTTAGGTGCAGATGATGATAGGGCTCTAGGATGTTAAAGCACAAAACAGGATAGCTGACTCTGAATCGCCCCCTGAAGGGCGACTTGTCACCCCGGAACATCTGTCAGACGAATATATGAGCAAGAAATGTCTGTTATTTGAGATGTACATTTCTGGGTCTCTTTGTTAGCTTACTCTAATTTATGTAACCTAATTGTCCATGGTCAGGAAAAAGGATAAATTGTGACAGTCATACAGAAAACTATAGCTATGAAACTAGGGCTTCTTTTTCAGCATGAACACATCTCAAAAATAACGTCTGGGGAAAGAAAGTTACCACAATACATCAAGTACACCATTTATATAAAAACATGCAAAAATGCTCTGTACTATTTTTGGACATATAAATATAAACATATAGTATATACAAATATTTATATTATGTTTATATTTTAATATATATAAACAGTATGAAAACATGCAGTGGAATGATGAATACCAAATTTAGTATAGTGCTTCTGGGACCCTGGACTACAAGTGAATTTAGAAGTTCTTATTTCTTAAGGTGGATAGTGAATTTGTTATAGTTTTATATTTTTTGTATGTTTAAGTATTTAAAAAATCAGTTAACACAAAACGTTCTGCTTACCTCTTTCTTTAGAGGGAGTACTTTGGAAATTTTTCTTCTGCTTCGTCTTAACCTTTGATCTTCCTCTCACCATAGGGTTTACTCTCCCCCACGTCTTCACTTGTTTCTACCGTCCCAGGTGGAACCATCATCTCTTGCCTAGACTGCAGTAGCTTCCTGATTGGATTCCTTCTGCTTTTTACTGGCTTGGGTACACTCCACATGACAGTTTGTAGTGAGCTTTTAAAATTATAAATCAGACCTCATTCACCTGCTAAAAGCAGACAGAGTAGACTGAGCTTTTGGTTGGCCAACCTGCTGCTCACTTGCCAGGTACAAAGTACCTTCATCAGGTGATTGTTAGTGTTCAAGCTCTCAGAGGCCTCACTCATGGACAGCCAGAAGCAGTACAGCAGATCCATTATCTGGGATGGCAGGAATTTAAACTACACTGAGATAAGATGGACGTTATCCACTCCTGAATTAGATAATTGGATCAGCAATGGCAGCAGAGGAATTAATAGTGGAAGAGTAAGATTCTAAGATCCTATCCACCTTAGGTACATATTTTCCTAGGGTTTTGCATCCAGAGAGAATAGGGCTTCAGATCTGTCTTGGGTACCGTGTTTTCAAGTGCTGTGTTTCTGTGTCTTCAGCTCATGAACTGAAGTATTCAGGTTAAGGTAATGGCATGTCATCTAAAGTTCTATTTTCTGCATTAAAACTGCAGTTTTATTATTTGCATACTAGTGTGAGTCAGAAATGCAGAATAAGAAAAGTGATGAAGCAGAAAATACACTAACAAAAATAAAATCACTGGATAAATTATAATCCAAGTAGCCTTTTATTTTTCAACAAAAACTTGTTTAATAAAGAAACTACATATTTAACAGAAAAAAATTGTTAAAGCTAGAAATTAAAGGTACATTGAGGGAGAGTCTTTTTAATCCAGTATAAAGGAATTAATTTTACATATGAATAAAACTAAATTCAAGAATATTATTTTTAAGTTTTTCATTACTGGCAATCTCTGGAAAACATGTTGATTATATTTTCCCACAGAGGAGCCATGTTAAAATACGGGGTTATAAGCCTTTATTAACATTCATCATTCAAATAAATCACTGATCTAAACATCAATATAAATGCAAAAAAACCCCCACAAAAAACCCTACCCTAAAGTCTATACTAACTTAAAATACTACTCCCAGTTCTATTAAATAAGCCCAAATGGCATGTATTAATTATAAAAGGCATTTCGTTACTATTAAGTGCACATATATAGTAAGAAAATGTAATAGGTATCCTAAAACTAAAGTACTTAATGTATTTAACATTAAGTAATCTTATCATCTTAGACGTGGGCGTGTGGCTATTGAATTAGATGGCATACGACTCTAAAAAGTCATCAAATATTTAAAAAACTTTTTTTTGGATATATTTCCCTAAAACAAGCAGAGGCATTCGGCCACTCCATTAGTTCTTGAGATATTTCTTCACAGAAGACATTTTCAAAAGTAAAAGTTGACGTAAGATACGTTCCCTTTATCTTCCCCTCTCAATTTACTCAAAGCTCAAATTGCAAGGCGGGCACTGTTTTTTGCACCGCGGGAGCCCTGCCCTAGGAATCTCGTCTGGGTCTCCCCTCCCCAACCCTGCGACGGTGGGCTCCTCTTCTCCCGGGCACCGCCAGCCCTCCCGGCGCCGCCACTTCCCTGGCACAGTACCCAGTTAGCTCCCGAGCTGGGCGGGACAGGAAGGTGCTCTGACATCCGCCGCTCTTTCCTTTCTGGGCAGGTTGGAGCCAGTTCCGGTCTCTTTCTCAGCCCCCCGAGTCGCGGAAGCCTCCCAGCCACGTGACGCCTCTAGGGTAGAGTGGGCGGGACCAGGGAGCAAGATGGCGGCGCCCGTAGGTGCCGCTGCGTCCCAGGCGTCCGGAGGTCTTCGGCCCCCAGTGTGTCTCCTGGTGTTGGGAATGGCGGGATCTGGGAAAACCACCTTTGTACAGGTGACGTACGTGGCGCGGGCGTAGCAGACGTGCGCGAGAGGTTGTGGACGGCCGGGGGAAGCGAAGGGAGATCTCTCTGAGGAGTTGGCGGGGGCTGGCGCGTGGCTTTCCGGGACCCGCTAGCAACTCCGGTTCCTTACTCGGCCAAACTTTCTTGGACCCTCGCCTGGGTTCATCAGGTCTCTCTTTTGCGCACCCTCAGTGCCATGTTGGTGCCGCTTACCACCTCGTACTGGAATTGTCCTACCGATGAGATTGCCGACTCTTTGATGGCAGAGGCATGCAAGTAGCTGGCGATTGGTACGGGGCTATAACACAGGCTTTGGTGTAGATTGCTGAGGAATTGCGTACTTCTTGTGCGCCTGTAGTATTCCAGGTGTGGACAGAAAACAGGTGCTGTAATAACTGTAGTGGAATGCAACCTCTCAGGGTGATTGGCTCACACATTTTTAAAATTAAATGTATTGGGGTGACACTGGTTAATAAAATTATATAGATTGCAGGTGTACAGTTCTATAATACGTGATTTGTATATTGCATAGTGTGTTCACCACCCCAAGTCAGGTCTCCTTCCATCACCATTTATCTCCTCTTTACCATTTTCTACGTCCTCCCGCCCCCTTTCCATCTGGTAAAGACCATGCTGTTGTCTCTGTCTGAGGGTTTTTCTTTTGTTGTTGTTTTTGCTTTATCCCTTCACCTTTTCCACCCAGCCCCATCCCCTCCTCCCCTCTGACATCTGTCAGTCTCTTCTCTGAGTATGTTTCTATTTTGTTTAAAATGTTCATTAGATTGCACATATGAGTGAAATCGTATGGATCGTAAGTTCTTAACTGGGCAGGTCTTGGTGGGTAGTCACACCCCAGGCCTATAACTTCTTTAGTAGGAGGTTTATATTTTATCTAAGCAAGCTCTTTGCATCGTTTTTGTGCATCTAGGTTAATACATATTGGAAATGCCTCTTTTTTAAGAGAGCACATAATCTTACTATCCCCGCCTTTCTTTTTCCCACTTTACATAATCTTCTGTACTTTACGTCCTGAATTCCAAAGGCAGGAAAGAAACTGCAAAGCTGTCATTCTCAGGAGCCTTTGAGAACTTGCTGCCTGGTGACGGTCCTCAGTTTGACTCAAACCCAGGCACTGGGAATACAGTGAAAATTGGGTTGACACGGTTCCTGCTTTCTAAACTTCTGTCTTATTTGAGGTGCTAGGAAAAGACCCACACCAAGCAAGTAAATAAGTGATGGAGAGTAGGGGAGGCTCTGTTAAATGGGTAATAAAGAAAGGTTGCATTTCAACTGAGAGTTGAATGTGGGCGGGGAATATATCAGAGAAAAAAGTCCTTTGTCCCCTTATCGTGTCCTCTCTTCTCACTCCATCCTGTACCCCATATCTCCGCAGAGGCTCACGGGACACCTGCACAGCCAAGGCTCTCCACCTTATGTGATCAACCTGGACCCAGCTGTGCATGAAGTTCCCTTTCCGGCCAATATCGGTGAGGAAACTGTGTGATTCTGTGAAAGGTGCCCCAGAATGGAAGGCCTCCAGCCTGCCAGTTTTCAATGTTGTCATTCTTTCTAAATTATTTACTTTCATTTTGGTTGGCTTTGCTAGAACTCCTGAATAGGCTTTTACCTTACTCATATTTTCTCTTTGTTCATTTCTTTCCCTACCACTCAGTGTTATTTCTCCTTTCTGACCCCAGGGTGTTAGGCTATTGTTTTTTCGGAAAAATGAAGTGACAGAAATCTAGTCCTCTCACTTCTAGGCCATAAACCTTCCACCAGGCTCTTATATGGACACCTTTTTATTTAGTTTCTTTTCTCAAAGTTTAGTGGTAGTGCAAGGGTTCTGGTGTGGTAGTTCACTTAGTGATTTGTAGGAACCTTGCTTCCACTCCCAAGTTACATGGGAAAATGTGCATGTGTGTGCATGTGTGCATTGTTTCGGGGAAAGGTTCCCAGTTATAAGAGGAATTTGTGACTATAAGGAGTTAAGAATGGATGTGATCCAGTGTCATGATTCTTGAAAGGTTCTAGGCTTCCTAATCCTCTCCTAACCTGTTCTTAATCCTGTTAAGATGCTTGCAAATAAACTAATAAAGGAAGGCTTAACCCTTTTGGTAAGGGTGCCAGATATATCTGGCGCCCATCTGATGACCTGTGTGGACAAGCGCCGGATATATCTGGCATCCATCTGTATATAATTTTTATACATTTTACTTATATAATTGATAGAATTTTATATAACTATCTCTTAATATTAAAGTTACAAACAACACTTGGAAAAAAGCATTGTTTTATTAAGCTTAGATCTTATATAAGGCTAGGAAAGTCTTCACACAAAGGAGGACTGACCATGTGCTATGTGTGCGTTTTCGGCGCAGCACCTCGTCCAGCGGGAGTGTTGTGGCGAAAAGAGCGCTTGTACCGAAAGGGTTAAAGCATGAAATTCTAGTAGTTGATGGGGTAGGTTTACAGAGTGGCAGATAGGGTTAGTTAGATATTACTGGACAGATTAATTCTTTTTTAAAAGTCATGTCTGCATTACCTTCAATTAGTAAGATATAACCCTTTTTTCTGGATTTAGCTCCCTTTTTCTAAGCATGTGGTTACTGACAAGGTATTTAAATTGCATACATCTTTTCTCCTTAACCCAGACCATCTCTACCATAACTTGAGATCTCCTAGCCTAACATTCTTCATGGGTTGCTTGACAGTTATCCTTCGTAAGGACAGAAACCAGTGTAAAGCTGAAGAAGTTAGTAGAAGAGAGTCCTAAAAGGCTAGTTTCAGTTTCTTGTTGGTAGACAAAGTACAGAGCACCTTTTGCCCTTCTGTTCTTTTCCTCACAGTCTTGCTGCTTTTCCTACCACAGTTCAGTGATATTTGCTTAAAAATCGAGAAAACAAATTTGAAAAGGAATTCATGCCAAGAGAGAAGCTTATTTTTTTCCTTCTGAGGGAGCAGAGATGACGTGAAAGATCTGTTGGCTTAGGGTATTATTGGTGGAGGGCCTCAAGTTATATTGTTTCTGTGTGTTAAATTCTAATTAAGTCTTCCCCCTTTCCTGCAGATATTCGTGACACGGTGAAGTATAAGGAAGTCATGAAGCAGTATCCTTTTTTACATCCTCTTCGGTGTGCCCTCATCTCTGGCTAGTTACTGTCTGTGTATTTTGTGGCTTTGAAAGAGTATGTTTGCATTTCCTTGTGAAACATACTAGCAAAAGCATTTGCTTGCTTTAAAGTCATTTTATTAGGAGGGTGAAAGATGAGTGTGGGAAGAGATATTATGGGTGATTAGAAATATTCTTTGAACTCACGATTTCATTTTTCTTACCATCTTCCCGACTACGGACTGTCGTAATTGGAGAGCACAGATACTGAGAGTCCAGCTGGTAGCGTGCCTGGGTCCTAGAAGGTAGTTGCCTTGGAGGCTCCATCTGTCAGTCACCACCTCTTCAGACTGGGAAACCCAGAAATGAGTAGGTTGAGTAGGATCTACTCTTAGTACATTGCTGTGTGAAATATGTCCTTTCCCTATAGGTAAGTCTAGGTAGGAAGGCCAATTATAATTAGCAGCTTGCTTGATTAGTGAGGATCAGAGCAGAAGTGCTATGCAGATGATCTTAACAGCTAAGGCCAGGAGGCTGTCACTGCCTGATGCATCTGTTATGTATTGGTCCCTTTAGCTGCTGCTTCTTGCCTGGCCATCCCTAAAACAATTAATAAATAAAGACTTTGATGATGAACATTTCCTATGAACTCAAGGCTTTGTGATACATACTAGTCAAGGATTAGCTTGCCAGTATCCATTAAGGGACCACTAATGCTTCAGTGTTGTTTGTGTGAATGATATCCTAGGTATGAACTTTATTATCTGAATTCATCTATAAGCAATTTAAATCCTCAACTTAGTGTCCAGGTATGGACTTGGGCCCAATGGTGGCATAGTGACCTCACTCAATCTTTTTGCTACCAGATTTGATCAGGTATGTCTGTTTTTGCTTGTATAGGCATGGCTACATAAACACCTGTGATTATGAAATGTATTAGCTTGATAACATTGGAGAAGAAGAGCAATAAACTTGGGTATAAATATAGAAAACGACCACACATTTTGGTAGGCAGAAGTAGACTCTGAGGGGATGAGCAGTTTTGTGAACACTTCACATTTAATATTTGTGACAGCCAAAAAAACAGAAATCCAGGAGACGTGGGTTTGTTTTGGGGTTGCAGTGTTACCTGAGGATGGAGTAGGGAGATGAGGGGTGAGATGGGCTAGCAGGCATGGAAGGGAACAATAATGGGGCTTTTACCTTGTGACAGATTTGCCATCATTTAGGTTTTCTCTGTCACCTTCTATAAGAGTTTTAAGAGTGCTTTGTAATTCATTTTTTTTTTTGCCCTGGTGTCACTCTATGATACAGGCTACTAACATTTTGCTGAAGCACCAGGAGAAGTGAGTTGACAGCGACAGATCAAGTCTTCAGCTTCTCAGACCCCTGCACGGTTACTTTGGTTCAGTGACTTATTAGTTGGTGTCCCGAGACTGGGAACACAGAGAAGTGGTAGTTGGTGGTACCTCCCAGGCAGGCCACCTGGAAAGGGCCCTGTGATTTTATGCCGAAATCGAAACCTGTTGTAATTGGCATCTTTCTCTTTTAGGTGATGAAATTTATTGAGAAAGCCCAGAACATGTCAAAGTAAGTGATTTCAGGTTAGCACTTGTTCATTGCTCTGACATATTTCTAGGCTTTTTTGGAAGATTTTGGGATACCATCAAGTTTTGAAAGGATGTAGATTGGGATGAAACTGTTAGAAGTGAAAAAAGGCGGGCAAGAAGATCATTGAGATGCTATAGAGTCTAGAACTAAATTTAACAGCGTCCCACCCCAGTCACTGTGGTGTGTGCCCACGGCCCGTTAGGGGGCGTTTTGAAACTTTGTCCGAGTTCAGTTCTCTGTCTGCCTTCTCTTGGGAAACTGTGCCTGCTATCTCTGAAACACCTTTCCAACCCTTGTTTAAATGAATACAATTTGCATAAATCAGAATAATTGTTTTTTAGTTTTAAAAGTATCAACATATAAAATTATTATTATCCACAGTTAACTGTTAATAGGTTTTTAAAAGGTTTGCTTTTTAAAGAAAATATATTTATTTTTAGAGAGAGGGAAAAGGAGGGAGAAAGAGAGGGAGAGAAATACTGATCAGTTGCCTCTTGTGTGCACCCGCACCCAGTCAGTGGGAACCGACCACCCACTGACTAGGTGCCCTGACTAGCAATTGAACCGGTGACCTTTCACTTTGCAGGATAATGCCCAATCCACTGAGCCACACCAGTCAGGGCAATACATTTGCTTTTTAAAAAGGAAAGATAACTGATTATTGAGTTATATATGAGAATATATGCTCATTATAAGGAATTTAAACTATGTAACATGTGAAAGGCGAAATTATCACCCACTAGATTCCCAGCAGAAATGACTGTCATTGTCGTTCCTTACCCTCAGTGACTGTCATTCCACGTGTGTCTGTGCATGTGCATGTAGAAGGATGGACAGGCAAAGCATTTTACAAAAATGGGGTCATACTAGAGGTAGTTTTAGAAAATACATCTGGAGATACAAATTCACATATCATAAAGCACACTCCTTTAATTCATATAATTTATTGGCTTTTAGTATATTCATAAAATTGTGTATTGATCCCTATTATTTAATTTCAGAACATTTTTACTATCCCCAAAGAAACCTCGTACACATTGGCAGTCATTCCCTGTTCTGCCTTTCCCCAGCTCCTGGTGGCTGTACTAGTGTACGTTCCCACCAGCAGGGCATAAGCGTTCCAGTTTCTCTGCATCCAAGTCAGTACTTATTGTATCTTTGTTTGTGACTGTAGCCAGCTTTGGGGGTGTGAGGTGGTGTTGCATTGTTACTTTGATTTGTATTCCCTCAGTGACTAACGATGTTGAGCATCATTGCATGTACTTATTGGCCATTGGTATATATTTGGAGAAGTGTCCATTCACATTTTTGTTCATTTTTAAAAATAGCCTTATTGATAAAAAGTAGGCAAAGGACCTGAACAGACACTTCTCCAAGGGTAACATACAGAGGGCCCAGAGAAATATGAAAAGATGCTCAGCATCACAAGCCATTAGAGAGATGCAAATTAAAGCCACAATGAGATACCACCTGACACCGGTCAGAATGGCCATCATAAACAAATCAACAGACAAGTGTTGGAGAGGATGTGGAGAAAAGGGAACCCTAGTGCACTGTTGGTGGGATTGTAGACTGGTGCAGCCACTGTGGAAAACAGTATGGAATTTCCTCAGAAAACTAAAGATGGAACTGCCTTTTGACCCAGCAATCCCATTGCTGCGATTATACCCTAAGAGCCCCGAAACACCAATCCAAAAGAACCTGTGCACCCCAGTGTTGACAGCAGCACAATTTACAATAGCCTAGTGCCAGAAAGAGCCTAAGTGCCCGTCAGTCAATGAGGGGATGAAAAAGCTGGCACATTTGCACAGTAGAATACTGCACAGCAGAATTGTGCAGCCACGCCACAGTCAATCTTAGGTCGTTTTCATCACCTCAGGAAGAAAGCCAGTGTGTTTTAGCCGTCACCCCCCTGTCCTCCCATTCCTCCTCCTCTTCCAGCTTTCCCCTCCTGACCCCACCCCTAAGCAGCCAGGTGGTTTCCTATGAGGTTTACATTCTGGTTTTGCTTGGCTCACTTTTTAAGAATGTATTTTTTTTAGATTTTTAATTTTAATTTTAATTTTTTTAAGTTGATTTTAGAAAGAGGGAGGAAACGAGGGGGGGGGAGGGCAGAGATTGATTGATTTGTTGTCCCACTTATTTTTGCATTCATTGGTTGATTTTTTTAAAAGATTTTATTTATTTTTAGAGAGATGGGAAGGAAGGGAGAAGGAGAGGAACATGATGTGCGAGAGAAACATAGATTGGTTGCCTCTTGTACACCCCCAACCAGGGGACCTGGCCTGCAGCCCAGACATGTGCCCTGACCGGGGATTGAACCGGCGACCTTTTGGTTCACAGGCCAGTGCTCAATCCACTGAGCCACACCAGTCAGGGCCATGGGTTGATCTTGTATGTGCTCTGATCGGGGATCGAACTCAGAACCTTGGCATATCAAGATGATGCTCTAACCAACTGAGCTACCCGGCCAGGGCTAATGCTTATCTCATTTTTAATGTGAGGTTTCTATAACTATTGCAGTGTCGCCTGTGGTCATTTGTAGCAATTTATGGACTGCTGCTTACACATTAGCATGAATATTGGACATGAACAAAGCCTGAGGGAATGTGATGTGCATTTTAAAGGCAATGGGAGGAAAGTAGACTTGGCAGTTGAAGAGGTTATTCAGATCTTGGATAACCAGATGATTGGTGTTTCGTGTGATGAAATATTTTCAGCATTGGCCAAGTATAATACTTATTTTTTTTCTTTTAAATTACTTTATTGTTGTTCAATTACAGTTTGCATTTTCCCCCCACCACTCTCCCCCAACCCCAGCCAATCCCACCCCCCTCCCCCGCTCCCATCCTCTCCCTTGGTTGTGTCCATGTGTCCTTTATAGTGTTTCCTGGAAACCCTTCCCCGCACTGTTCCCTCCCCCTTCTCCTCCGGCCATTGTTAGATTGTTCTTAATTTCATTGTCTATATAATACTACTTTAATGGTCTTTCTTGTCACAGGTATGTGTTGATTGACACTCCTGGGCAAATCGAAGTATTCACCTGGTCAGCTTCTGGGACAATCATCACTGAGGCCCTGGTGAGTACTGTAGGACTTGTTCCTGAGAGCAAGGCTGGATGAGCATCTTTTCCTTGCCTGGGACCTCACGTGGGAGGGAGTTAGAGAAGTTCTGTAAACCCTACCTCAAGTGATTCTCCCTTGCCAAAGAAGGCAGGAAAGGTTTGGGGACAGGTCATGAGCCCCCTGGCTAAGGCTTTGATTATTTTGTGGCTTTAGGCATCCTCATTTCCAACGATTGTCATTTATGTAATGGACACATCGAGAAGTACCAACCCGGTGACCTTCATGTCCAATATGCTCTATGCCTGCAGGTAATCATTTTTGGTGAGCACGATATCACATCAAGGTATGAGGCCTCCTCCTCTTCCAGTCCTGAGTGCTTACCCCCAGATTAGTGCTCAGTCAGATTTGCCACTCAGTTTGGTTGCGAGTAGGAGCGGGGCCAGAAGAGAAAGGAGGCACGTGTGCTGTTGGCATTCACTGTCAGCAGCTTCTCATCTTCTTCACTTTCTACAGAAAGAGGTAGTGTTTGGATGCGAGTCTTCTGGTAGCTGCTCCCAGTTCAGTGAAACCCAAGTCTAAATAGAACTCCTTTTCTGTGTTATGATAGGTAGCGTGAAATTATGACATGAGGAGGGATCATGAATAAAAAGTTACCCGTAATTCTAAAACACACAGGTTTGCCCCAAGTGTGGCGCCATTAGGAGAGGAGGAACATGCCTCACTAGGGTATGTCAGTGCATCAGACCTAGGAGCGAGGCATGCCATTGTTAAAACCGAGAGAATTTGATTTTGGGGGTATGCAAAAGCCCTCACTAACACTTGTCCCTTCTAATATGATTAGAAATGTCTCTTGTTAGATGAGAGAAATCCTGGTCCATTTTTGTATTAATTATGAAAAGACAATTATTTGGTAAAAATAAATGACCAAACAAAAAACCACACACACAGGAAACAGGGTCAGGAGCAAAGCATTATTACTCAGAGAGAGAGGGAATGTGTGTATGCTGTGTGTTGATGGCGGTTGTGGCTCCTCTTGGCAGAGGAGAGCCTGTGCCTTGTGAGAGTGGATGCCTTATAGTGAGAGTCTGAACTCATTTGCTTCGTTTTACTCAGTTCCAATAGACTGGGTAAAGAAGAGCTGAAGTTTTTTTACTAATAATGTCTTGATGTTTGATTTTCAGCATCTTGTACAAAACCAAGCTTCCTTTCATTGTGGTTATGAATAAAGTAAGTAGATCCTTACTGTTATGATTCAGTACAGTATTTCTTGTTCATCAGAACTTTGTGTTACTGGAAGATTTGGAGTAGGTGGGGAGGATTATTTCGGATGCTGGAGAGCAGATTAACCCTTTCGGTACGGGTGCCGGATATATCCGGCGCCCATGTGATGACCTGTGTGGACGAGCGCCGGATATATCCGGCATCCATCTGTATATAATTTTTATAAATTTTACTTATATAATTGATGGAATTTTATATAACTATCTCTTAATATTAAAGTTACAAACAACACTTGGAAAAAAGCATTGTTTTATTAAGCATAGATCTTATATAAGGTTAGGAAAGTCTTCACACAAAGGAGGACTGACCATGTGCTATGTGCGCGTTTTCGGCGCGGCACCTTGTGCAGCGGGAGTGTTGCGGCGGAAAGAGCGCTTGGACCGAAAGGGTTAAACTCAACTGAAACTGTCATGGGTACTTACTCCTACCCAGGAAGAAGATGCAACCAGCTTAAATATTTATCACTGACTCTCATGCAAAGTTATTTTAGCCTAGCTAGAGCAGCCCCTCAACCAAAGGGTGTAAATTATCCCTCAGAATCAAGATTGTGGGGGGTACAGGAGGGATGGGACTGCTAATCTATTAGAAGTGGCAAAGTAAAACAAAAAAAAAATCCAAAACTTCCCTCCTGGTTGGTAACTACAGTACAACAGACTACTTGACTTCAGAGCTTAGAATGCGCTGGCGTCCACTGTGGTCATGGTCACTTGGCAGAGGATGAAGGGTCTGCCTCATCCAAGAGAACACTTATCTTTATTTCGTTATGTACACTACATGAGGAGCTTGGTTCTTCGGCATGTTGCGGTGGAAAAGGAACTGGGGGAAACAAAGAAAATACGAATAATTGCTTTTTGCTGTCACCACCTAATTAAAAATTTGGCGGGGAGGGGGGGGGGGGCGTTGTTTGCTGTCTAAACTCATCTCTGGTTGCTCATAGTTGGCTTCTCTCTGGAACAGACTGACATCATCGATCACAGCTTTGCAGTGGAATGGATGCAAGATTTTGAGGCTTTCCAAGATGCCTTGAATCAAGAGACGACATACATCAGCAACCTGACTCGTTCAATGAGCTTGGTGTTAGATGAGTTTTACAGCTCACTCAGGGTAAACATGCTCCTCTACTCCTTCTGACAGTCCTTCCATATAACCTCTTAATGCCTACAGCTGGCTTTGAACCCATCTCAGGAAGGAAGTTCATTACCTTCTGGAAAGTAGACTTTAAAGCATAACTTATTAAAAGTGGAGATTTAAAAGATAAATTAGAGACCCTGCCATCAGAGTTTGTGGCCTAGTTAGAAGAGCAGGCTGCATGCAGAACTGAAACATACTGTGTTGGGGTGAGCGCCTGAAGAAAGGCGGGAAGTTGGGACGGTGGTGGGGAGAGGGCAGGTCACTTTTGAAATGGGAAACCTCAGAGGATACAGCATTGGAAACATGCTTTGAAGGAAGGGTAAGATTTGTATAAGCAAAAGTGGGTCTGTGTGGCAGGGGTTATGTTAATTGCCCAAATAAAGGCACTGAGATACTAATTGTCACAGAGAATAGGTAGTGGTTTGATGTGATAGAGAATAGATAAAAAGTCCTGCTACTTATTCGGCCCTGGTTGTCTTTGTTGTTAAGTTCTCTGTTCTTCATTGACTTATTTCCATGGCTTTTTAGTAGGCATGCTGCTTTGGGTTGGCCAAAAAGTCCGTATGGTTTTTTCTGTAAAATAAAAGACACATTTTTCATTTTCACCAATAACTTTATTGATTTGGGCATTGTGAGTATGTCGGTTATCTCCCATGTGGTAGAACATTGATTGTTCTCAGTTAATGTCTCGATTTGATCGCTGTCAACTTCAACTGGTCTACCTGACCATGGAGCATCATCATCCAGTGAGAAATCTTTAGCATGAAACTTTGCAAACCACTTTTGATAAATCAGCCACAGCACCTTCTCCATATACTGCACAGATCTTTGTTTGCGTTTCAGTTGTGTTTTTACCTGATAAAATAAAGCACAATATGCCCAGACTGTTGCATATCATCTTCCATCTTCAGTATCAAAATGGCTACACAAAAATTCACCAATTTTGATGTTTTTTTAATGCACGCTGATATGACAGCTGTCACAATACAATCTAACAAAATTGTTTTGAATGAAGTTAAAGACAGCTAAGCACTACTAGAGCCATCTTATGGAAAGATGTTATGGAAAAAAACAAACAAACTTTTTGACCAATCTAATAGTTTTACAAGGTCTGTCCAGAAAAAGTCCAGCCATTGTTAATATAACAAGAACAGTTTGCGTAACATTAACATAATCTGGCAGCCAAGGAGAGTGGACTGGAATGCACGTGCATGAACAATAACAGCTTCCCTGTACTAGTCAGTAGTGGTGGTAGATGCCACTGAATGATCATGGGTACTGTGTGCCCATCACATTCAAAATGACTGAGCAAGTAGAGCAACGAATCTGCATCAGATTTTGCATTTAGCTTGAATAGTCCTCCGTGGAAACTATTTGGATGATTCAGAAGGCCGAAGCTATGGGCAACTGGTGATTGGCAGCTTCATCATGACAACACACCTGCTCATGCATCACATCTGGTGCAGTTTTTTTGCCAAACATCAAATAACCCAGGTGACTCAGTCCCACTACAGCCCAGATTTGGCGCCCTGTGACTTCTGGCTTTTCCCAAAATTAAAATTATATTTGAAAGGGAAGAGATTTCAGACCATTGATGAGATTCAGGAAAGGACAACAGGGCAGCTGGTGGTGAGGGGGAGCACTGTGTGATGTCTCAAGATGCCTGCTTCAGAGGGTGCTGAGGTATCATTGCTCTATATACAGTGTTTCTTGTGTCTTGTATCTTTAATGTTTCTATTTTTCATATTACATGGCTGGATACCTTCTGGACAGACCTTGTACTTGTTGCCAGAGACTTCTTGAAGTAACTAAGCTTCTTTTATGAAGACTTTATGAGACTTGAACAGAATAATGTATACTGTGGCAGAACACATTTTTTTCCTCAATGGCATTCATGCTGCCCTTGTCAGGTGGTCGGCGTGTCTGCTGTTCTGGGTACGGGCTTAGATGAACTCTTCGCGCAAGTCACCAGTGCTGCGGAGGAATACGAAAGGTGAGAAAAAGGAGATTCTATTGATGACATTCTTGGTCACCCACAATTCCGATGTGGTAGCAGTTTTGCCAGACAAAGCTCTTTGGTTTTCATAGTGTACGTATTGTATTTGGCATGAATGTGTGCTGGCTGTGACCACGCTCAGGTGTGACACGTCTCCATTAACTTTCAAAGAAAGTTAGTATAAAATCTTCACTGTATTGAATGATTAAGAGCAGGAGTTACAAGACATCTTGTAAAAAGCCAGGTAATAGTTATTTTAGGCTTTGTGGGCTGTGTGATCTCTGTCGCAGGTGCTCGGTGCCGCCATTGTAGCCCAGCAGTATCTGTAGACAGTCTGTAAAGGAATGAGCTCCTTGCCCCTAGTTAGGGAGTAGTTAAACTTACACAGTCCTAAAGTTACATTTGGCCCTTCGAGGGCAACCGCGAGGCTGTGGCCCTGGTGAAAATGAGTTTGACACCCCTGCTCTAGAGACCGCGACTGATGTAAAACTTCACTCGCAAAAGTAGGCAGTGGGCTTCACTGGGCCTGTTTGCCACTTTGGCTTGCCCCCCGCTCCTGGCTCCCCCCCCAGTTAAGAACATAGACTTTGGAGTCAGACAGGTATGAATTATATTTCTGTTTTCTCCGCCTAATAAACGAGTGACCCTAGCAAGTTTTTCTTGTTTCTAGAGCAAACACAATAGCATTTATTGCCAAGGTCGTTGTGAGGATTATTGGAGACAGTGCCTGGAGCACCCAGCGCAGTTGCCACCACGTCGTAAACACATTTGATGTTAAATGGCTGTCACAACGGTTGTCATGATCAGTATTGGAATCCCACCTACCTAAGGGAAAGTGGAGTCAGAACATGTAGATACTTCCTTAGGCCCGTAGCCTGTTGGCTGCTTCCTAGCGTGCTCCTTGGCTTCATACCTATTAGCAAGCAGCTAACAACCACATTGTGCTTTTCAGGCATATTATTTTAATTTTGATTCATCAGGTACGGGTTTTGTGTATGTGTGTGTGATCAGAGCCCCAGTTGAAACTCTATTTTATATCCTCATTGTTGCTCTGATAAGCCACATAATTTTATACCGAGCTTCCTTTACTCAAGTTTATCTCAGATGTTTGTCCAGATGAATGATAAGCCCATCAGTCCTGGTCTCTAGACTTCATCTTTCCAGCTTGGCGGTCAGGTGTTTTTCTTTTCTCTAGTTTCTGGGTGAGGACAGACACCTTGGCTTTCAATTTCCAACAGGGATAGCATTTCGGTAACACTTGTTACGCCCAGTGTTCAGTGAAGTAAGGTCTTTTTTTATTTTCAGAGTCCTAAGCAAATAGAGGTGATGTGGGGCCAGGCAGAAAAGGTTATTAATAAGCACAGGAATTTAGAAAGTGTTTCTCTTCCAGGGAGTATCGTCCTGAATATGAACGTCTGAAGAAATCACTGGTAAGAGAGGAGGCTGTCTGTATTTTAGGTCCACTGAAAAAGCCTCAAACCTCCTGCCATCAATACTTTTGTTTTGGCTATGAGGGTGTCTTTTAGACACTTGTTAATTTAAATTTATAAATTTCTCTGTGTGCTGTCTCGGTGCAGAAAGGCCCCTTAATTATTTTTCTTCTCTTTATCTGAAGTTTTAAAAATCAGATTTTTCCTGTTATGTGTGCTAAGCCCTTATTGTGCCCTACCCCGCCCCTATTCCAAGGTCCATTTAAAGGCTAATTGTAGAATTTTGTTTAGGAACAGAGAGGTGGTTCACACCTCTTACCCCAGCTGATTGGGTGTCCAGTTTCCATCGGCCACACTGAGCCTTCCTGCTGTGTCTGCCTGAGGGGTCTTTTGATATGTTCTGTGTCCAGTTTCTAAAAGTTCAGACTCTGTCTCCTGAGGCTTGCAGCCTGCACTGGGAGCCTGGGCCTGTCCTGCTCAGCGTTCTGCCCCCATGCCAGCCCCGTATCTGCCCAGTGCCTCAGTATTTGTGTAGTCGGTCATCTCCAGTTAGAAGTCTGGCGTGTAACTAGGGGCTCCTTTTTGAATCTGATGGTATTTTTCTCTGCACACACAGGCCAGTGCACAGAGCCAGCAGCAGAAAGAACAACTGGAACGCCTTCGGAAAGATATGGGCTCCATAGCCTTGGACACAGGAACTGCTACTGGTATTGCAGGGTCTCCTAGCATTAGGGACTCAAAGGGTTACAGTACTTCTACTCAGCAGGAAGATCCTTATACTTGAGAGGAACGAGAAAGGGGGGATATTTTCCTTATGTAGGGTTTGCATATTTCTTGTTAAATTTATTCTAAGGAGTTTTTCTTCATTGTTACTGTTGAAAATGGGCTTTTCTGAACCATTATATCTTCTAACTTACTATGTTTGTGTATATGAAGGCTTTGATTTTTGTACATTAGTCTTTGTATTTTGCTACTTTACTGGCTTTTTCTATTGTTTTAGTTTTGTCATCAATTCTGTAGGGATTTCTAGGTTGGTGCTCATAGTTAAACATGTATACTCCCAGCCATCTACACTTGCTGGTGGACCGGCCTTTAAAGGGTTGAAGTTCTGTCCATGGAAGCTGTTGCTGCACTCCTGTTAGAGAACCACAAAGCCGCTTAGAGGAGGTGCTGTAGGCGGGCCGGGTTGACCAGTCACGTGAACTTGCCTATGCTGTCCTTGTCATGCAGCTCAGCCACGTAAAGTTCTGTGTGCTCAGGTCTTTGGAATCACTCATGAATATGTGAAGTGGCAACTGTTAAATCTGCTTTTGCAAAGGGTCTGCTGTACTAAGATAACCTGTTAAAGCTTGGGGGAGTTTCGGTAAATTATCTGAGGAAAATCACAGGTATAGTTGTGTAATTCTTAGGTGGGCACAGAATGAAGCATTGACTGTCAGGTCACCCTACCATCATCCTTTCTCAGGGCCACAGGGCCCTTGAGGTTTGTGCCCCTTGATGTTGCTGTTCTTTGCCACCCTGTTCCCCACCTGACCTCTCAGGTGCCTGCGGAGAGAGTGGTCACATTGTCCCCTGGCTTTGGGTTACTTGCATGGTTAGGTTCTCATAGAACCCAACCCCTGCAGGCTGATCCCCTGCCTGGGAATGACCCGATTAGACCTTTTCCTGGTTATTGGAGCTCAGCCCTGTTAAGTTTCCCTGGGTAGAGAATTTGTCTCTATTATCATATTCAGTGTCCACTTTTCCCCTCTTTGACTTTTGAATAATACCCTGGCTCTTCTGCTCTAGATCGTTCCACTCTGTGTTCTCTTCAGACCCTCTGAGAACGTAATTTCCACCAGGAAGCTTCCTTGGTGCTCCACACTCACCCTTGACTCACCAGCACTTTGGATCTGCTCAGATGTCTTTAGCCTTCATAAGAAAAACCATAGTCTGTTCCAAGGTGTGAGCTGTTAAAAACAAATGACCTTCCTGCTGAGACAAGCTACTTGAGAATTACTTTCCTCAGTTTAAAAACGAGACCTCTTGAGTTACTGGGATAGCGAAAGTGCTCTGTGAACTAAGCCACTATAGAAACGTTAAGCGGCATTAACCCTGACATTTAGAAGTAGGACCCTGCCTTTGTCATGACCACTTTCCTCACCCGAATTTAAATTCACGGTTACTTCCTGATTCAGAACCACCTTACTGAGGTCTGTGTTCATGACAGGCTGCGGGCCTTTTCTCTGCAGACAGCTCACCTCCTGTGCGGGACCCTTCTGACTTGATCCTGACGCGGGGAACCTTGGAGGAAGAGGATGAGGAAGCAGACAGTGACACTGATGATATTGACCACAGAGGTGAGTGGCGGCTGGGGTGGCTCATGAACCTAGACTAGCGGCTTATCCTCACATGGCTTGGTTGGGAGCTGCTTGCCGAGAGAAGACATTAATTACGCAGCAAGAAGTAGGCGAGAGAGGAGCTGGCAAGGATACAGCACCAGGAAGGAGTTCCATGTCCCACGAGTTTCTGGCTTTCCTACTGAGTGGTTAATATTGAGCTGATCACAGGCCTTTTACTAGTCTGTTCTCTCATCTTTAGGCCCTGACTTAGTTTGAGGAATCTAGTGTCTGTTTATTGTACTTGTTGTTTCGGGAACACACAAGGCCTGACAGAGCTAAACTAGTCGGAAGGGACTGTAACTGTGGGGATGGAGTGGCTCTGAAAACCCAGAAGGGTCAGTGTGGCATCGCTTTGTGGACTAGGGACAGGATCTGTTCCTTGTAACCACCCTTTTAGGTTCTAGCTACGACCAAGCGCAAACCTCTCTTTACTCCAGGGTACTGGATGCTGACATGTAACGTGCCTCACTTGATCAGATTTCTGGAAACACAGTTTACAGAGTAAAACCCACCTTGTAAAAGTTCATGGTTTGATGAATTTTAACATACGCATATAGTCTTGTAACCACCATACAGAACACTTCGATTTCCCCAAAAGTTCCCTCAGGCCTGTTTTTTTCCAGTTTTTTCCCCGCGTATCTAGTTCCTGCCAATCACAGACCTGATTACTGTTCCTATAGTTTTTGCCTTTTCCAGAATGTCACGTAATTGGAATCACAGTATTTAACTTGCATTCAACGTTTTTCACTCAGTACAGTGCACTTGTGACCCACCCATGTTGTTGCATGGATCAGTAGTGATGTTTACTGTTGAGTAATATTCCATTATGTGGGCGTACCACCATTCGTTTATGCATTCACCACCTGATTGACACTGGGGTTGCTTCCAGATTTTAGCTATTATAAATAAAGCTGCTGTTCGTTAGTAGGTCTTTGGACATACGCTCTCATTTCCCTTGGATAAAAATACATAAGAGTGGGACCTCATTTTAGTTACATTATGAGGGAGGTTTTCTCCTCACTCACAGTTAAAAGAAATTGTACCTTTTGGTAACATGGGAGATAGAACATGCTCCAAGAGATTTCCCTCCCTGGGAGAAGTGAACTCCGGTTCCCTAGGAGTGGAGTGCTGTCTCGTGGGTGGGTGACCGCAGCTGCAATCTGCCTGGCTAATGGGAGAGCTGAAAGACTGTTGACCTTCTCATTTTCCTTGCAGTTACCGAGGAGAGCCATGAAGAGCCAGCATTCCAGAATTTTATGCAAGAATCGATGGCACAGTACTGGAAGAAAAACAGCAAATAGTTTCTAGAAGTCCAAAATTTGGAACTCTATGAAAGAACTAGCTTTACCTCTGGTTGGGGATACTATAAAGAACAATTTTGTTCAGAATAGCAGTTTCTCTTATTAGGGAACTCTCCTGACTTCGATGAAGCCAGGAGTAGAAGACATTTGCCCCTGGAGGGTAGATGCCAATTTCCCGTGGCCTTTTCTTTGGTTGTTTGCAAGGAAGGGTATCCTGTTCTTGGATGAGGGTATTCCTTTAAGCATAAAACTTCACATTTTCTCATTTGAATTCAAGTACTTTTGCTGCTGACGGATGGAATAGGGAACATACTGTTCACTTCAGATCTCTGTTATTAGGCTGGATCTGTAGCCTGTTTCCCTAGCATCTGGCCCTTGAGCTACAAGCTCCCCTCCTTTTAACAGAAGGGGAGAGGGGAGACATGAGCCTGTACAGAGTGGCAACCAGTCAGTGTTGGTGTGAAATGTGCTCCATGTGTGGTAGCTCGTTATAGGACACCTCGCTTGTTGAAAGTGGAAAAAACATATAATTAATAAAAATGCTTTCATTGGTGACTTGGATAGTTTTTAATTTTAACTTTGTTCTAAGCCTGCCTGTCATAATTTCAAATAAATATATAGAATCACAAATAGATTCACTTCTCTTCATCAGAGAGGTTTAAAGCCACATGTCCAAACCTGTCTCAGTAAGGTGATATTTACTGAAGTTTCCCCTCCACACACACTAACAACCAGGTATAGGGCCAGGCCGTTTATATTGTACTTTGAACTTAATGCAAAGTATCCTTGGTGATTTACTCAAAGGTCATGGATTTGGGTCGGATATACATTCCATATATAGTGATCATGGTAAGGGTTTACCCTGCCTTCATTCTTCACAGTATCTTAAAATGCAGTACCTTTCTCTTAAGGAGTTTTATCCCTGTGTAATCTGTTCCAGTGGTTCTGAAAGTGGTCGCTGGACCAGCAGCATAAGCATCTCCTGGGAAATTGGTAGAAATGGGACACTGAAGACCTGAATCAGAAACAGGTGGGCCCAGCAGTCTGTTTAAACCACTGCTCTAACTCCAACTCCTGTGACACTTCCGGGCCAGGTGAACCTGGTATTCTGTCCTCATGTGACCTGCTTTGTCAAGAGTACCCTAATTTCAACCATCTGGTGCCTAATCTCCAATTTAAACATTCTAAAAATAAAAGTATTTTACCATGAAGTATTTTCAGTATTCTATACCTAGTGGGAACCACTGGTCTAAACATTTGAACCTATTCTTCAAGAGGAAACCATATGCACTACAAGACGCTGAATATACCTGTTTTTTTTTACCCTTAGTGCCTTTGAATACTTTTCCCTTAAAGAATGACTTGTATGGATTGTGGGGGGAAGGAGGATGGGTGGAAGTGGTAGAGAGTATGGGGGGATAAATGGTAGTGGGAACAAAACAGTTTTTTTGTTTAAAAGAATGACTTGTATGGCCTACACTATCAGCTCCATAAGGGCAGGTACAAAGTCTTACTCATCTTTGTATGCCTTGCAAAGGACATAGCACATAATAGGTACTCAATAAGTATTTCCTAACTGAATTAAATATTAGATGGCTACTGTATGGAAACCGATGTCCCCTTTCATAAACAGAAGGCAAACAAGGCTAAGCCTGGAATAGGAAGGGTTTAAATAAGTGTGCTAAGGATGTACAGTTAGCAAATTAATGATCTTGTAACAGTTTAGATTATAACCTTGCTGTTGCATTCATCTTTATTCTCAATGCCTGGGGCGTTTAAGGCACTCAGGAGTGTACTGCTTGAAGCTGTGCCTTGATTTGAGTCTTTGATAAAGGGGTGCTCTGAATTTCACAGGATGTGCATTCTGCACCTAAAAAACTTCAGCAGTATTTAACATGTTGGTACCTATCACCAAGGCACAGAGCACACATTTGCTAATTATTCTCAGTTCTTCCAATGCTGCACCATTTACTTAATGAGTGCTGATTGAGACTATCAGGTGCCAAGCAGGGCAGTTCTGTGGTGGGTGAATAACAACAGTAAAGTTGTTCAGGACATGCCTATTACCATTTTAGAGGCTGTGCATCAGTAGGAGCATAATGTGCGGATGTAGAATTCTGGCAAAGGAATGGACTGCTGTCCTCTAAGGCCAAGCAGATGCAACATGAAATAAGCACCAGCCTATCCTTGGACAGGCCCTGTTTGTTTCACTGGAGAAATACACAATGAAAACACAGCAGTACCTCAGTATTCATCCTTAAATCGTTCCAGAACTGGAGATGAGTGCCGAAACTTACCAAATAATGAAAAGTTTCCTTTTGCAGGGCGGCGTTGTGACTCACACAAGTTCTAGCAAGTGTGTAGAGTCCAGAGCAAATGTCAAGTGCTGAAACTTTTTTTCTTGTCAAAATGCAAAGGGTACAGGGTTTGACAAGTTCTGAAGACAAGTACCAAGGTATGACTGTATTTAAAAAAACTGAGTGGATCTAAGAAAATAAAGACAAAAAGGATGAGGACAGATGGAATAAATCTAAAGAAGCAAGAAGAAAATATGTGGATGAGACAGGAGAGGGCTGTCTGAATAACCAGAGTCCATTACAGACAATTTCAAGAGACTTCATGGGCAACAAGAGTTTAGAAGGCTCCTGATGGAAAGGTGGTACAGACTTTAGCTACTTCCTGTTAGGTAATAGTACTGGGTTCCCAATGACTGAAGCAAAACGAAGCAAATTAAATGAAAAAGTTGACATCTGATACCAGCATACGTTTACTTGTGAGTCTGTTCGAGCACAGCTTTGAAGTTCAGTAACATGTCGGTATTCACAAGAGCCCTGCAACACAGGCTGGAGTGGTACGATTCTCAGCTGTGCCAGAGAAATGGCTCCCGAGGAGCTAAGCCACTGGTTCAGTCACACGGTAAGGACAGGTCAGAGACACTACTGTGGTCAAAATCGCCCCAGTGTCATGACCTCTGTGAAAAGTGGCTTGGCTGCCGTGGGAAACTACAAAAACCGGGTGCAGAAGTAAAATGCAAATTTGGTTGAGTCCGATTCAACTGAAATCAGGAAAACCCACTGTGTTTTAAGAGTCAAATCACTGTGGAAACATGAGAAATACCAGGTTTTCTGTTGGGTTTGTTCGGACAGAAAATCTCTTCCTTTTATATTTTCCTCATCCTCTTCTTGCAGCGCTGGTTGAAGACGGGGGAGGACCCCATGAGGCTGTCGGTGGAGTGAGAGCCATAGCTGCTGTCTGAGTCCTCGGGGCTCTGCGGGATGCCAGCCTCACTCATGCCTGACATGGGCTCCTCGAAGACATCGCTGCCCAACACGCCGTGCCCAGAGACATTGCCCTCTTCACTCTCTTGAGGCTCCATTTTCACGTGGGACAGGTTCCAAAGAGGGGAAGCATTCACCTCTGTACCTGAAAATGGGAGAACGTATAACTACTGGTAAGCCCACGCTGGAATAAAGCAGAACGAATATACTATCCAGGGCAGACAGATGATTTTGAGCTCAGCTTACGTTCTGACTCTCTGCTTGGCTGGAGAATATGGTTGTATTTCTCTGCTTCAAAGAGTTAGACCAACTCTGAGTATCTTCCTTTCTACCCTCCACCCTCCTTTACCCAACCTCACCCACCCCCATTTTGCTAAACCAGGGAGGTAAAGCTGCATGTATGCAGAAAGACTCCCTGTCTCATGGCCTCAAGGCAGGTACAGCCACAGGCTCTTGAAGTTTGCCTGTCCTTCCTTCTTTTAATGGGGCAGTCTTGTTCTGACTTACGTCTGGGTTGCTAGTCCTGTCTCACATTATGAAAAATTAGCGACCACTTCAAAATGCTGGCAGTTCCTAGACTGCCAAAAAGAGACAAGGCCCTGAGGTCTGCATCAAAGCCCTGTCTGTGTGCTCTAGCAGTGGTGTTCTGTGGTTACTCTTCCATGAGGAAAGGCTCCACCCGAGTTTAAAAACTATGGTCTAATTCTGTTTAGGCCACCCCGGAGGATTTGCTATTTGCATCATTTGTGCATTGATGAAATGATAATTTATATTTGTAAAGAACCAGTGTCTCTACTAATTTGCAATCTGACTGACTTAAGGATCAAGTCATCCTGGTTCGTAAAGTAATAGCAGAGTCTATCTGGAAGAGGCCAGCTACCTCTGTGTAGCTCCTTTTCAGTCGCTTTTAGCTCCAATTCATTGTGTTACTCTAGCAAGGAAGCCCAGCTATTGGAATATCTTTGAGCAATTAACACTCCTCTGTCTATCTGGAAGTTGTCTTAGTCAACTGAGTACAAGCACCAGGAAGGACCTATACAGATACTAAGGCAGGGGTGTCAAACTCATTTTCACCGGGGGCCACATCAGCCTTGCGGTGCCTTCAAAGGGCCAAATGTAACTTCAACTCCTTAACAGTTAAGGAGTAGTTGCATTTATATAGTCCTAAAATTATTTTGGCCCTTTGAAGGCAACCTCGAGGCTGATGTGGCCCCCAGTGAAAATGAGTTTGACACCCCTGTTGGGAAGGAGGGGACAGCTATGTACCTAGCTGGCTCAGCTGAATTAACTTCTAATCAACAGATCAACACATACTGCATCTACATCCTAGCTAGGAATTGTTTTAAAGAATGCTTGTAAAGCTGTACTAGTCCTCTAACTACAAAGAGAAGGCTATTGGTATCTCTAGGTCAGTGAAGCTGTATTTGTTTTGAGACTTTTCATTCTTCTGCCCACTCCCACCCTTGTTAGTCTGTCTTCAGAATATGATTCCGTAATACAAGAAGTACTGAGATGGGGGGACCTCCCGGAATCAAAGTAAGTAGATTCCTCTTACTTGAAGCCTGTGGTGAAGCCTCAACCTCCAGATTAGATGGGAAGCGCTCACTCTGAGCCCCGAGGACTCCCATGGGCAGTGACTGGTCTCCAGAAGCAAGGTCAGCCTCCAGTTCCTCACTGACAGGGAAAGGGATGTCGCTCACAGGTTCTTCCTTGATCTTTACAGGTTTAGTGTCCTCGGTGGCCTTCTCAGGATTGACAATCCTCTCATACTCTTCAGAAAGTTGCTTACTAATCTATTGGCAAGCAGGGGACAATTTTCCAAAGAAATGTTAGAAACAAGTTGGATAGTCATGGAAAATCCAACAGAATATGCCTATGAATCCAAATAAAGCATCCACTGCGAATGGAAGGGATCTGCTGCAGGTGCTGAGTAGGCGTGTGAAGAAAATTTGTTTGCAGAGACTGTGTGTGTATCATTAATGAAAAGCTCCATGAAGGTGAAAAACAGACAAAGCTAAATCAGAACTGGGACAATGGGTCACACTTTTGGCTACAAACACTAACAGTTAACATAGGTGCTCTAGGTGGGGAAAGAATGGTGTAGGGAATCTGAATCACTTAGCAAAGGTTTTTTTGTTGGGTGTTAAAAATCCCCTCTGATATATTAGATTTGGGGAAACCAAAACAGTGAACAAACTTGGGACTTGCCTAAGGCCACAAGAGTTGAAGAGATGAGATATTTCTGGTTCTAACCCAAAGTGGTGTCTCTCCCCGCCTTGCCACCCTTGGGCAGTATCACCTCACTGATTTGTTTGGCCAGCTCAGTGATGAGGCCAGTGCATCTCAGCCTGGGCCTGAGGAAAGTAGGTCATGTCCACTCTGTCCCAAGGTCCTGTGCTCTGCATTCCACAGCAATTATGGGATCCTGCTGAATGCCCCCAGACTACACATTTTTACGTTCTTCTCCACAGGGCCAGCTCACCTGCAGCATGTAACTGTGATAGTCCTTGATGCGGTGTTGCCAGAACTTCTGGAGGGAGAGCACACTGCCAATGCCCACCTCATGGAACACCTGCTCCATCACATCTGGGAAGGGGGTCTGCCCCAGCAGGGCCTCCCGGTCCGCAGCAAAGCGCAGCAGCTTGGTGAACTTCAGGCAATACTCGTGTGCCACATCAGTTAGGGTCTCCAGGACACTCTCATTTGCACACTCAAAGCCTGCATGGGCCAGGATGGTGGCCACTGCCTGGTAGAGGAGCTGCCGGCAGGAGTGCCAGCTGAGTTCGGTCACAGGCTCCCCTTTCCCACTGAAAAGAGACATGGTAGTAGCGCTATTAGTGCTCATGAAAAGGCTGGCCTGTCCTGTCTCCCTACAAGCTTTACAGTCCCAATCAAACTGCTGGCCCAGCTTTCCAGGAACATTCTACACAGGTTACAGAGCCCAGTTCCATCTTTGCTGCTGTCAGAGCACGTCTGAGCAACCCGGTCATATCTCTGAGCTCCTCCAATTGCATAGTTTGAATAGGCAATACGTGCCTGTAAGAAAGAGTATAAAAGGGCGCCCAGTGAAAAAGAAGAATCCGTCCTACACCAACTGCTCAATTTTGATCTCTTGTAGGACCTGATTAATTTTAAGAGTGTAGCTCAGACGCTGCTCGATGGTGCTCTGGTTATCTCTGGATAATGGAACATGGTTCCCTCACATGCTGGGCAGCATATGGCCTTTCAGAAATTCACAGTCCCAACTGGGAGATTCTCACATAACTGCAACCGACCATTTGTGAAACTGGGAAAGCAACTCAATTTGAAAAGCAAAGCGATGTAGAACATATACAGCTTACAAAGCCTTTTAAACCTCTCCTATGCTGTGAAATGGGTAGGGTCCACGTTGTTATTCCTGTTTGGCAGGTGAGGAAATCAGGGTTCAGAGGGGCTGACTTGCCAAAAATTGTCTAGGTGTTATTACCAGGTGTTATTACCTGGGGCTTCTGACTCCAGATCCCACGTTCTTCACAAGACACCGTTTTGTACCTAATCGCTATTGTAGGGAAAGTAACCTTTCCAAAAGAATAGCTTCAAAAAGCTGCCTGATCTCCGAAAAATAACTTTCAACAGCCTCTAATAATGTACCTGTTTCCTGAAATTTCCTCTCTTCTGCTTTGCCTTGATAAAGGATATATAAAAATAAAATAGGCTACAGAAAATTACTGTTCCCTGCTCCATACCTGGCATGGGTCGGCCCTTGCTGTACAAAGAGCGCTTGAGGATCTATCCACCCACTTTAATTCTCTGCTCGGTAGCGACTACTGCAATTCACATAATAGTTGGAAAATAAGGAGACCAATTGCCAAATAACTTTTCACTCACTATTTTCATCATCATTTCCTAGGCCTTCTTTTTGGGCCAAACACTTTAGGCCTCAGAAATGCCTAATAAACAGAAGGCTAAACAGTTTTGCTCTACTTGAGCAATACATGGACCTGTACATTTTCCATGTGTAGGCTGGCGCTCAATCCACTGAGCCACACGAGCCAGGGCATGGACCTATGTATTTTCAAAGGAAAAGAATTCTTCTGGCACCCTCATAACTGATGCAAATTATCCTTGTTGCACAGTTCCTTAAATATGTATAAAACAAACTAGGTATGACTCTCTGATGTTTATAGCTCTCTGCAGCAATAAAGTTAGAAATTTGACACAAAACTACAAAATTCTAAGTAGCAACATCAATTTAATATGATGGACAACAACTATTTTGTTACAACTGAATTGCTCTCGAAATGGCACCGACTGCTACAGAGCAAGTATTTTTAAGCTGGACATACCTATAAAAATGTGCCCTACATGTAACTGCATGATTATTTCTCCCCTACTCACAATTCCAACAACTTCACCATGACATCCTCTGACCTTCATCGGCCCAAGTGCAACTTCTACATATTAAGTCTGTTTCTCATTAGTTTGGGACAATTAAAATAGTACTAACTATTATCATCAATAGGCAGGTGTAACAAGTGATATACAATATTACTTATGCAGAATTTTCGTCAAATTTAACTTTAACCTTGAGGAAATATCAGCAAATCCAGGAAGTGGGATATTCTAGAAGACAAATGACCTGAACTCTTAAGAAAAGATTAATATCATGTTTTTTTTGAAAAGAAGGAAGCTTGACTAATGCCATCCTAATAAACTCAAATAAATAAACAAATAAAGCAATAATAATAATATAAAGGAGGAAGCTATTCTGGCTTAAAAGACACTAAAATGGCATAAACCAAATGCAATGCATGAATCTTTGTTAGGTCCTGGGTTGGGGAAAATTTACCTACAAAAGATATTTTGGGGACAGCTGGAGAAATCTGAATATGGACTTGTGATATGATATCATTTAATTAAGTGTTCATTTACTTTGGTGTAATAATAACATTGGGATTATGTAGGAAAATTTCCTTATTCTTAGGATAAGGTAAGAAATTTAGACATGAAATATTGTGATGTCCACAACTTTAAAATATTTGGCAAAAAAAAAAAACACGTGTATATGCATTTGTGTGTACAAACACACACGGGAGAAAGTAAATATGGCAGAATGTTAACCAGCCATATAACCAGAGTAATAGTTCACTGCACTATTATTTAAACTTTTCCAAAGGTCTGACACATCTCAAAATAAAAAGAAAAAGTTATTCGGCACCAAATGCAAACTTACTGAACTCTGGTAGTAGCACTGGGTTATAAGCCAGCCATTCAAAGCATCCGGAGCAGGGCTTCTCACACTTAAATGAATCTCCCGGAGATTTGTTACAGGGAAGATTCCAATTCAGCGGGTCTGGATGGGCCTGAGACCACATTTCTAACAGGTGATGTTGATGCTGCCAGCGTTCGACCAGATTTTGAGTAGCAAGGATCAAGAATGTTTTTGTATTTTTATTTCTTAAACTATGTTATCAAAATGAAAGTACACCACTAAAAAATTCTTGTATAGAACTTAAGGGCTCCTAATAATACCAGAATAAGTCTATGAATCTCAATTTGAGGACACTGAGCTAAATCCATGATAAACATTTTAAATGAGAGACAGACTAGGTTCTGAGGACTATGAGACTGCGGCCTGTTTCACATACCGGGGTAGTACCTGTTTCTAGTAAAGTCCTTGTACATAGTTGGCACTCAATAAATATTTATTGCATCAGAAAATAAAAAAATACAGACTTCGGATTTTGATGGTCAGGGTTCAAGTCTCAGACTTCCCATTGATTACCTGAGCAACCTTGGCCAAGTGCACGACTCTTATTCTCAGTTTCCTCAGGGAAACGTTATTACATGCTTTTTTAACAGGGTTGCTGGAAAGATTTTGTTTAGAAAAATAAGATACAGCAAAGCCTTGGCTTACCGATAAAAGTCACTCTCTGGGTCACTGTGCCGAATCTGGAACGGAGCATTGGGATTCTTACAATCCAAAGGCAGGAGGTCATCAGGAAGAGGAGGTGACCCAGGACAAGAGGGAAGGGGCTCACTCTCTTCAGTCTTTACGCCGTCCGTCTGTTGCTGATTCTGGGCCTGGGCTGTGGCGATGAGGTTGCGCAGTCGCCGGTTGTGCTGGATCAGCTGAATGGTGTGGATGGTGAGGCTGCATGGCTCTGACGGGACATCCAGCATAGTGGGCGGCTTGGGCTTGTTGGCGGAGGGCTGGTGCAGGGGCGGGTCATGGACTTCCACCAGACGGAACTCCCGTGGCAGCAAGTCAAAGGAGCTTCTGTTGGTCTGGCTTGATGAGATTGGGATCTCGCCCCAGTATCTCAACATTTTGGAATAAGAAGAGTTTTCGAGTCAAATGTAGATGATATCCTACAAGTAGTGTTTCAAATCTCTGCCAACTGTAGTTGATTATAGGCTTCTGAAGTGAAAAACATGAAGTCTAGCTGTTATTTATGTAAAAAGTACGCTGTTCAAGACCACTTAGAAAAATGCCAGTGTCTGCCACACCACAGGACTACTGATGCTCTCCCTGAAGAATTCAAGAGAAATACAACTGTTAGATGACAGTCGTAGAAATACAACTGTTAGATGACAGTCGTGAAATCGTACGCAATGACGGTTCCTACTGGACTGAACCACACGGTGAAATCTGGGTTACTAGGAGACTCATCGCTGCAGTAGTACCTGGGACTCTATTCTCCACCATCATTCCCGATCCTGAACAATTTGCAAAGCCAGTTACTTAAATAAGACTTGGAATATTTCTTTATCTCGACACATATATCCTGGATGAAAAGGGAGTAGAGTTAAAATAGGAAAAGGTGGTTTCCATTCTGTGTGTTGTGTATGGGAGCCTTTTAACTGGTCCTGGTGGAAAAAAATGTGTTAACCAGTAAATCTGAATGGTCTTAATGCCTTCAATTTCTGATGCACATACAGGGAGAGCCTGCGAGACTTCTGCTGACCCCTAACTGGTATATTCCCCTCCTCCAGTCTCTCCTTGTGTCTAATTTACTTTTCAGTACTGCTACACTTACTCTTTTAAAAACTCAGATTAATGGCTTCCCATTGCCTATTGGAAAAAGCCAGTCAGATTTCTTTGGTTTACCATTCAACAAAATTCACAATCTGGCTTCGACCCACCTTTCCAGATTCATGGCCCCCATGTCTCTTCAAATTCAACAACATTTATCAAATGCCAGGCATTATGGGAGGAGACAAAGACCAATGCAATATCCCTGACCTGAGGTGAGAGAGAGAACCATGAAAAGAACACTTCAACATGAAAATGTGTGGTAAGTGCTGTTCTGGAGGCACAGACACTGGGCGGGGGAAGCCCAGAGGAGCTTCCTGGAGGAAATGACCATCTCAGTTCCAACAACATACAACCAGTTTCTTGAGAATGCTGTGCATTTCCAAGTTTATTCTTTAAGGAATTTTTCTGCCAGAAATTCCCTGCCGCCCATCACATCCCTGGTAGACTTGTACTCATTCTTAAGTCCCCGCTCTCCATGACCTCCCCAGTATACCTCCCTCCACTATATTCTCAGGGCACTGCGCTGGATGGTAGTGCACGTTCCATCACAACCCTTACCCCTGGATTTAAATGAGTTCTTATCTCAACTGGTTTTATTCTCTCATCTCTCTCTCAAAACCATGATCTTAGTACAATGTCTGGCTCACAGTAATATCTGGAACTTACTGAGTGCTTACTATGGGCCAGACTTTGCCTCCATTGTTTAATTCCATTTTCTCTACTACCCCATGAAGTAGACACTGTTATTATCCTGTTTTTCCTCTGTGGAAGCTGAGACCCACTGTCTTGCCCACTCTTGTGAGAAATGGCCAAGGGGGGAGACCAAGACAGGCTCCAGTCTGCACTCTTAACCACCACACGTGCTGCCTCAGTAATTGGTTCTGGAAAGAATAAAGGAATGAACGAATTAATGAATGAACGAAGGGACTAAAAAAATCACCCTCTTCCCTAACTTCACCGAAAGGAGTACGAAGAACAGGCTCCAAGCCCAAGGAATGGCCAGGGGCCGCGGGGGCTCTTCAGCAGGCTCAGGCACAGATCGCAGGGTCCTGGAGTCGCCTGATGCCCGGGGCAGCGGGGAGACGAGGAGGTCTGGGCCTGGACAGAAGCCAGAAGGCGACACTCTCCACTGCCGCGTCGTGGGGCCGGGGGACCGATCGACTCCAAGGGGCCGGAGCTGAGGATTACCTCGGGGCCGGAAGGCTGGCGGTGGGTTAGTGGTGAGGCTGCCGGAAGCGCTTCTTGCACTCGGGCTCTGCCATAGGAAGTTCTTCCAACTCCATGTGCAACCTCCAAACGTGTCCCCGTCTGACAGTTGTCCCGGCCGTCTTCTTTTGGTGTTCCTCTGCTTGCGACCATACAGCCCTCCCCGCCTCTTCACGGCGCTCTCTCCACGCAACTCCCCCGCCGCTGCGCAAAGAAGCGCCTGAGGCTCGGGAGAGGGAGGCGCCGAGAGGAACGGGCAGAGCGACGGGACAGGTTTCCCAGGACCAAGTTTCGGGACTGCGCCCGACTAAGGATGGCCGATAGCCCCCCTCTGTCCGAGCCAACGGCTTCGCAGGAACTCAATGATGACTTCAAAAAGCCAGCCCTGCCCGTGCCCCCGGCGGCGCGGGGCCAGGTCCCTGCCACCAATCCTTCAAGCCCTGAGGAGGTGAAGGGGAGGCCCGCGGCACAGCAGGACCCAGATTCCGGGGAGCCTGCCGCCCCTCCGCCTCCGCCAGAAGGTGCGGAGACTCAGAGTCCACAGGAGGGGCAGCCGCGGCCGCCCACCGCGGCTCCTGCTCCCGGGGGCCCTGCCCGGGCCCCGCCTTACCGAGAGCCGCCGTGGGCCGGCCCCGCCACGGCCCCCTACAGCCTGGAGACCCTGAAGGGCGGCACGATCCTTGGCACCCGTAGCTTGAAAGGGACCAGTTGCTGCCTTTTCGGGAGGCTGTCTAGCTGCGACGTGTGCCTGGAGCACCCTTCGGTGTCTCGGTACCACGCCGTGCTGCAGCACGGGGCAGGCGGCCCCGACGCAGAATGCCAGGGCCATGGGCCCGGCTTCTACCTGTATGACCTGGGAAGCACCCACGGCACCTTTCTCAACAAAACCCGCATCCCACCCCGCACCTATTGTCGGGTCCACGTCGGGCACGTTCTCCGCTTCGGCGGCAGCACCAGGCTCTTTCTTCTCCAGGTAAGTAGAAAAACCTAGAATTGGAATCTCTGGAGCGCACCGGGCTGGGTTCCTTTCGCTGCGGAGGGAGATGCTCCTAGGCGGCGATTACAAAAGTGGAGGAATCTGGCCCATCTCCAAAGCTCAGGACACACTGCAGTATTTCCGAAAGCGACTTCAACTCTCCTGAACTCTAAACGAATTCTTTCGCTTGGTTCCTCAGGGACCAGAGGAAGACCAAGAGGCAGAATCCGAGTTGACAGTAACGCAATTGAAGGAATTGCGCAAGAAGCAACAAATGATGTTGGAGAAGAAGATGCTGGGAGAAGACTCGGATGAAGATGAGGAAATGGATACCACTGAAAGGAAGAGAAATACTGGCAGTCAGGAGGATGAAATGGGCTGCACCTGGGGAATGGGTAAGCAATTAAAATTAGTAGTAGTGGTGCCCTCGAATGTTTTTTTTCAAGCAAGCTTTAATGACTAAATACAATTTTCACATGAGGTTACCAAAACCCAGAGCGATTCATTTACTTTTGTGAAGTCAAAACGTTGAATATTGGACACTATGGATCTCTTTTAATATGTTTTATATATAGTTCATTCCCTTATTGGAAACTCGTCCTCAGCTTACAATTGGTTTGGTATTTTTACCATTGAAAAATATTTTTAAAAGTTAATTGGTTATCATGGACCTTGATTATCATGGAAGAAGCTGGAACTACATTTAAGCAAATAAATTGGAATGTTATTCAATGTAGGATATTCCCTTGAATTTTTTTTTGTGTTGTGTAAATACCCTGAAATGTGAAATAGCTAGCCAGAGAAAGCTGGGCCCTTAGCCAGAGAAGCTAGGAATGGGTATCAGGAGCTAGGAATACAAAAAGATAGAAAAAACCTGAATATATTTTTGGGAGGCCAGGATAAATAGGAAACTACTGTGGTAAGTGCCAAATAAGATTTAGAAACCCTGCTAGAGTAAGGGTGCAGAAAAGGGAGCAATCGCTGAGGACTTGGATCTGCACTGTCCGGTGTGGGAGCCACTGACCACGTGTGATTATTGGACACTCCCAGCGTGACTAGTCCAAATCAACACGTGCTGTGCATGTAAAAAAACACACCAGATATGAAGACTTAGTGTGCAGAAAGAATGTAAAACATCTCATTGATAATGTTTAATATTGATAACATGATAATAATTTCACCTGTTCTCTTTTTTAACCTGGCAGCTAGCAAATGTTAGATTACATATATGGCTTTTACTTTATTTCTGACTTAAATCTCTGGGAAAAGTTTATAAGCAGGAGAGTTTTGAGCTGGGACTTGAAGGAAAGAAAAAGTAGCCCTTAGGAAGCTGAAAGGAGTGGTGTTCAGGGCAGGGTTTGATGACTTTAAGGGAGTAATGAATAGCCCAGTGTATTTGGCAGATAGGAGAAGTATTAGGAAATTATATTGGAGACAAAGTATGAGACCTGGAGCTTAGGTATTATTTCTGTAGACAATGTAGTGGGTAATTTTGCTTTTAAAATACAGTGATAGAGGAAAAAAGTGCCACAAAAAGCAAGTTTTAACTTCTCACACAATTCGGAAAACCTGAAGACGTCTATACTGGTGGTTTTTTGGTTGTCCTTCCCGCCACCTTTCCTTTTCATCACTAATAACTGTATCTTTATGAAGCCTGAAAGGATAGTGAGTATCATTCACGTGGTCTCTTCTTGTATCTGATTGTCTTTTCTTTCTTTCCCATATCCTGTAGGAGAAGACGCTGTAGAGGATGAGGCTGAAGAGAACCCCATTGTTTTAGAGTTTCAGCAGGAAAGGGAGGCCTTTTATATAAAGGACCCGAAAAAGGCTCTCCAAGGTTTTTTCGAACGAGAAGGTACGTAAACATATTCTGACCCTCCTGGTAGGATGTGTCCCCAGCAGCGTTGTTTTCTGGGTCTTTAGGTACTTAGAAATGCCGTATTTTATCTGCTGTCTTCCTGGCTCAGTACTTGCCCTTGTGGTCAGTTGTGTCAGGTTTATTTTGAAAAGAGTAAAAACTTTCTTAGTCTTTCTCATCTTGGACAAAAGGAAGTTCTTTTTTTCTGACTCTCCTCATTTTTGTTTCCCAAAAGATCCTAGATTTTGGTGGTAGGAGATTGAGCCAACTTCTTGTAATTTTTTCTTTATAATTCACCTGATCTTTTGTAATTCTTAGCATGGATTTTGACTTGATAGGATTTAAAAAATAATTCCATGAGGATTGTTTCATTAGTGATGTGTTGAAGGAACATCTTTGTGTGGGTGTGTTTGGATAGATGTGTGTGTGTGTGTGTGTGTGTGTGTGAATGTGAATCCAAGAATATACGATGAATTGGTTGCGTTCTTTGCTTAATATTTGTGCTTCTAAAAGCCAGGCAATTGTGACAATTTAATAACTTAAGTCTACAATTTATTAAAAATATAAAAGCTACTATATGGTGGACAAAGCTATGTGTGGAGAGTTGATTGTTTTGATTTGAGTTTGCTTTTTTTCCTGCCTCACACTCATCCTAACCGTATCATCAGATGATAATCCCTAGGAATAAGAACTGAAATGCATCGAAATTTAGTTTTCAGTGTGGTAGGGGAACTTGATATTCTTATTTAACTGTAGTTCTCTTTTCCCTTTGTATCAGCTTTTTTAGAGCCTATTAAAATTGTCTTGTCTTTCTTCCTTCCAAAGGAGAAGAATTGGAATATGAATTTGATGAACAGGGACACAGCACTTGGCTCTGCAGGGTGAGGTATGTTCTCTTCTCATTCCTGTCCATTCCTGGAAAGTGACAAATTTCAGGTTTAATTTATGGTTATAGCTAACAGTCCAAAGAGTAACTTTAGTTTTAATTTTAGGCTGTTCCTGATTTGGGATCTTGATAGTTTAGTAACACTTATATTATTGGGGGGTGGGGTAGAGTGGGTAGGAGGTGGAAGGAAAAAATTTGAAATATAACCTTGGTAAGATAGAACAAAATGAACCAAGAGATCAAAAAGCCATCTCAAAAAAATGACTATTAGGACTTCCGGCCAAGATGGAGGCGAAGGTAGACCCATTGTGCTTCTTTGCACAACCAAAAGAAAGACAACAACAAATTTAAAAACAAATTTATCTTAAACAACCAGAACTGACAGAAAATTGACCCCACAGGGTCCTAGAATGTGCACAAGTCCACCCACCTGGGAATCAGCACCAGAGGGGCCCAATTTAATTGTGGGTAGCAGGGAAGTGACTGAAAACTGGCAGAGAGCAGAGCAAGCGGCATTGCTCCTTCTCGGACCCCTCCCCCACAAACAGCATCACAACATAGCGAAGTGGGTTGCCCCACCATCGTGAACACCTAAGGCTCTACCCCTTACAACATAACAGGAGCGCTGAGCAAAAAAAAAAAAAAAAAAAAAAAAAAAAAAAAAAAAAAAAAAAAAAATGGCCCAAATGAAAGAACAGATCAAAGGTTCAGAAAAAATACAACTAAGCGATGAAGAGATAGCCAACCTATCAGATGCACATTTCAAAACACTGGTAATCAGGATGTTCACAGAGTTGGTTGAATATGGTCGCAAATTAGATGAACAAATGAAGGCTATGCTAAGTGAAATGAAGGAAAATGTACAGGGAACCAACAGTGATGGGAAGGAAACCGGGACTCAAATCAATGGTGTGGATCAGAAGGAAGGAAGAAACATTCAGCCAGAACACAATGAAGAAACAAGAATTCAAAAAAATGAGGAGAGACTTAGGAACCTCTAGGATGTCTTTAAATGTTCCAACATCCAAATCATAGGGGTGCCAGAAGGAGAAGAGGAAGAGCAAGAAATTGAAAACTTATTTGAACAAATAATGGAGGAGAACTTCCCCAATCTGGCAAAGGAAATAGGCTTCCAGGGAGTCCAGGAAGCTCAGAGAGTCCCAAAGAAGTTGGACCCAAGGAGGAACACACCAAGGCACATCATAATTACACTACCCAAGATGAAAGATAAAGAGAGAATCTTAAAAGCAGCAAGAGAAAAGGAGACAGTTACATACAAAGGAGTGCCCATCAGACTGTCAGCTGATTTCTCAAAATAAAACTTGTAGGCAAGAAGGGGCTGGCAAGAAGTATTCCAAGTCATGAAAGGCAAGGACCTTCATCCAAGATTACTCTATCCAGCCAAGCTATTACTTAGAATGGAAGGGCAGATAAAGTGCTTTCCAGATAAGGTCAAGTTCAAGGAGCTCATCATCACCAAGCCCTTATTATAAGAAATGTTAAAGGGACTTACCTAAGAAAAAGAAGATAAAAAATATGAACAGTAAAATGACAACAAACTCACAGCTATTAACAGCTGAACCTAAAACAGAAACAAAAACAAACAAAGCAAACAACTAGAACAGGAACAGAATCACAGAAATGGAGATCACATGGAGGATTATCAATAGGAGGGTGGGTGGGGAGAGAGGGGGAAAACGTACAGGGAGTAAGAAGCATAAATGGTAGGTAGAAGATAGACAGGGGGAGGTTAAGAATAGTATAGGAAATGTAGAAGCCAAAGAACTTATGTGTAAATAACACATGGACATGAACTAAAGAGCGGGAATGCGGGTGGGAGGGGGTGAGCAGGGCGGAGGGGAATAAGGGAGGGAAAATGGGACAACTGTAATAGCATAATCAATGAAATATATTAAAAAATGACTATGACCATAACATTAATTTTTTCATTAGAACTGGAGCTTAGTGCTGTGCTATAACCCCTCTAAACCAATGCAGATTACCTGTGGACGACTCAACTGGAAAACAGCTGGTGGCTGAGGCCGTTCACTCAGGAAAGAAAAAGGAAGCGATGGTCCAGTGCTCACTGGAAGCTTGTCGCATCCTCGACACTCTGGGATTGCTACGGCAGGAGGCCGGTGAGTGTGGGAACGCTTTTGTCTTTGGAAAAGGAAGGAAGGAGGGAGGAAGTGTCAACATGAAAGGTGATAGAATCTCATTTTAGGAGGGGAATGTAAACTGCACAGAGTTCTGTGAAGGGAAAAGGAAAAGTTCCCTGTCTCCGCACCCTGAGGTAGCCGTGGTTGACATTCTCCCAGACATTTTCTGTGCCTCCGGATGTGTGTTCAGAACTAGATCCTTAAACAAAAACAGACACTTGTACTCAAATGCAGTTTTATTATTTATGCTCTTCAGTGACTGACTTTGTTAATCAGAATGTATTGTGGAAATTGCCTACGTCATTACGTTGTTTACCTCATTTTAAAAAACTGGCTATACTATCACTTGTTAATAAGGCTTATATATTATTTATTCTGAGTTAATTTTTTATTATTGTAAAGTAACTAGTGTATAGTTTTAAACTACCAGAAGTTCTAACAAAATGCACCTGCTCCTTGCGCTGACCCTCCCCAGTCCCCATCTCTAGTCATCTCATTGTCTACTGACTGTTACGTTAGGGTTAAGTGTGCGTGTGATTATGCTTATGCAAGTGTTGGTCACAGCTGAGCAATTTTTAATTCCTTTTATTTTTCCTAAAATTAATAATTGTGTTTGTTTTAAATGAGCGAACAAAACAAAACAGAAGCAGACTCATAGACACAGAGAACAAACTGATGGTTGCCAGAGGGAAAGGGTGTGAGGGGAAGGACACAAATGATGAAGGGGAATTATAGATACAGATTTACAGTCAAAAAGTCAATAAGCCACAGGGATGAAAGGCACACCACAAGGCATCTAGTCAATATCGTAATAACCTTGTGTGGGGTCAGGTGGTTACTGGGCTTAACTTGGTTATCACCTCATTAAGTATATAAATATTGAGTAATTATATTGTATACCTGAAACTAATGTAACATTTTATATTAACTATATTTTAATCGAAAAAATAATTGTGCTTGTTTTTCATGTGTTGATTTTTTTTTGTACCTCTTGCTCATTCGTCCCACATCTTTCAAGAGCTTTTCAGTATGCTTTTCCACATGGTCAGTCACATTAAGTCATTCATCAATTCTGATGTTTGGGGGAGACATTTCTCCTGAAAAGCACAGCTCCCCTCCCAGCAGAAGTTTGTAGGAGTTTCCCTTTGTTCTCAAGATCCTGAAACTTCATTATGGTACGCCTTTCTGTGGGTCTGTTCGCCCACTTTTCTGGGTGCTTATTGGGTCCTTTTGATCTGGAAATCTTGGCAGTTCAGGAACATTTCTGGAATTATACCATTGATTAGTTCATCTCTCTGCTCTGTTCTTGTGGAATTCTGTTTCAATATTGAGCCTCTTATACTGACCATCTAAGTTTCTTGTCTTTTTTGCCTTTTCTTTCTGTATGTGTTTTTGTTCTTTGTGGGAGATTTCTGCAACTTTATATTTCAGTCTCTATTTTGCTATCAAGATTTTAATTTCCGAAGCTCATTTTCTTTGAATTTTCATTTTTGAAACATAACATCCTATTGTTGTTTCATGGACTGTAATTACCTCATTTCTCTACTAATCTGTTTTCTCCAGGTTGCTTTTTCTTTTTGTTTGTTTGATCTCTGTTCTGCATTATAGAGAATTTTCTCAGGTGTCATGTAGTCCTTGGTTGTAGATTTTTATTTTGGGATGAAAAAGGTGAGTGACAGCTTGGAATATTTAGGTGTAAATATTCCCTAGGTTTTTCTCATGTAAATAATCCCTAGGTTTTTCCTCTTCTGTTGGCAAGCTTCCACAGAGAGGGCTCTTCCAGTCTCCTGCATGACAGGAAGGGACTGGCTGCCAGCTTTACTGGAGCTCGGTGGTGGTAGATGGCTGAGAGGCTTCTCAGCATTCAGCTATTTTCAGGACAGTACTGTTTCTAGAACATAGTACCCATGCCCTCAACTGTACTAGTCAACTCAGAGTCCAGAGACTTTCTGTCCTACCCTTTCTAGAGATTAACCTCTGAATTTTTTCTATGGGAGGAGATGAGTAGGCAGCGGGAGGATCTGTCTCCCACCCAGCTTTTACTGCGCCCTATTTGACTGCTCTCGGTTCCTCCTATGAGTGGGATCATGCCATGTGTATCTTTCGTGTCTGCTTTATTTCACTTAGCACAGTGTCTCCCAATTGTGGTCCTTTGTTTTCATATGTAGTGTGGCGCCTTGTTGAATCTTGCCTTCTAATAACTGATGATGGCATTTAAAAAAATATTTATCTCTCTTTTTATTGAGTGATAACTGACATAATATTATATTAGTTTCATGTATACAACGTAACGGTTCAGTGTGTGTCTATGTTGCAAAATGATGAGCACAATGAATCCAGTTAACATCCATCATCATACATAGTTACAAAATTATTTTTCTTTTTTTAAGTATATTTTATTCTTTATGTTATTACAGTTGTCCCATTTTTTTCTTCCCTTTATTCCACTCTGCTCTGCACTGCCCCACCAGCACTCCCCCCCTAGTTCATGTCCATGGGTCACACATGTAAGTTCTTTGACTTCTCCATTTCATATACTCTTCTTAACCTCTCCCTGTCTATTTTGTACCCACCAATTATGCTTCTAATTCCTTGTATCTTTTTCCCTATAATCCCCATTTGCCCTCCCCGCTGATAACCCTCTGTTGCGGTCCCGTCCGGCAGGACCGCGTGTCATTGTGGAATGCTTGTCCTATATCCCTAGACAAGTGATGAACAAATTCATGCGGACTAAAGGAATCCATTGGAGAAAAAGGATGGGTGGCCGATCTCTCAATGATCAAGAGAGAGGGGGCCCGACCCCTTGCCTCGACAGGCTTTTATTGAAACTCCAGGTCCATTACATTCAGGATAGTCCTCATTTACTATGCATAGGTTTGCTTTAGGTGGTTACCGATTGTAGAGAGCAAAGAAAGGAATGTTGCTGATCACTTCCAAGATAAAATACAAAGTGGAGAGGTGGCTTAGCTAGTCACACATGTACTTTGGGAGTCTGGCCCAAATCAAAGTAAACTTCTGCTGTCTCCATCCCAGGTGAGGGAGATTTTTGCAAGAGCAAGTTTTAAAGCGGCCTAGGTACAATGCATGTCTGATTCCCCATGGGAGACCTATCCACGGATGCTACCTGCATGCCATGTGTGTCTGGACTGCGTTCAGAACCAAAGCTGAGCCACAAGATCACTCATAGGTTCGAATAGGTTCCCCATAACCCTCCATGTGATCTCCATTTTTGTGATTCTGGTCCTGTTTTAGTTGTGTGCTTAGTTTGTTTTTTAGGTTCATTTGTTGATAGTTGTGAGTTTGTTGTCATTTTACTGTTCATATTTTTGATCTTCTCCTTTTTCTTAGCTATGTCCCTTTAACACTTCATATAATAAAGGCTTGGAGATGATAAACTCCTTTAACTTTACCTTATCTGGAAAGCACTTTATCTGCCCTTTCATTCTAAATGATAGCTTTGCTGAACAAGTTAATCTTTGATGTAGGTCCTTGCCTTTAATAACTTTGAATACTTCTTTCCAGCCCCTTCTTGCCTGCAAGGTTTCTTTTGAGAAATGACCTGAGAGTCTTATGGGACATCCTTTGTAGGTAACTTTCTCTTTTTCTCTTGCTGCTTTTAAGATTCTCTCCTTATCTTTAATCTTGAGTAATTTAATTATGATGTGCCTTGGTGTGTGCTTCCTTGGGTCCAACTTCTTTGGGACTCTCTCAGCTTCCTGGACTTGCATGTCTGTTTTCTTTGCCAGATTGGGGAAGTTTTCCTTCATTATTTTTTCAGATAAGTTTTCAGTTTCTTGCTCTTCCTCTTCTCTTTCTGGTATCCCTATGATTCAGATGATAGAACATTTGAAGTTGTCCCAGTGGTTCCTAAGCCTCTCCTCATTTTTTTGAATTCTTATTTCTTCATTCTGTTCCAGTTGAATGTTTACTTCTTCCTTCTATTCCAAACCGTTGCTCTGAGTCCCGGTTTCCTTCCCTTCATTGTTGGTTCCTTGTATATTTTTCTTTATTTCACTTTGCATAGCCTTCATTTCTTCCTTTAGGTTTTGTCCACACTCAATCATTTTTGTGAGCATCCTGATTACTAGTGTTCTGAATTCTGCATCTGATAGGTTGGCTATCTCCCCGTCGTTTAGTTCTTTTTCTGGAGTTTTGATCTGTTCTTTCATCTGGGCCATACTTGTCTTGGCACATCTGTTACATTGTAAGGGGCGGAGCCTTAGGTATTTTCCAGGGCAGGGCAACCCTCTTGGCTGTGTTCTGGTGCTGTACATGGAGGAAGGGTCAGAGAAGGAACAATGCCTCTTGCTCAGCTCTTGCCTAGCTTTCAGTAACTTCACCTGCTACCCACAAGTGAATTGGGCCCTTCAGATGCTGATTTCTGGGTGGGTGGGTTTGTGTATGTTCTAGGACCCCATGGGTCCCTCCAATGGACTCTCCTGTGAGACTGGGAGTTTCTCCTGCCACAGTAACCCCCAGAGATTTTTATAGCCAGAGGTTTTGAGGCTTTATCTCCCTGCACTGGAACCCTGGGTTGCATGGTCTGTCTCACTCCCCAGTTGTTCCTCCTGGTTTATCTGTGTGCAAATGTGGGACCATCAGGTTGCCAGCCACTGCCTTGCTGTGCGTCCTTTCTGCCCTTCCTACCAGTCTGGATGAATGTTTCTTTTACTCCTTGGTTGTCGCATTTCCATACAGTTTGATTTTCTGGCAGTTCTGGTTGTTTTTTGTTTTTAAATTTGTTGTCCTTGTTTTGGTTGTGCCAGGAATTAAGGCGTATCTATCTGAGCCTCCATCTTGGCCTTGATGGTGACATTTTAAGCTGCTTGCCCATCTTTAAGCTGCTTTTCTTTAAATTCACTTTTTCTTTTCTTTAAACTTATTTCATTACCATTTATTTTGTCTATCTCTAGTATCTCGGAAGAGGAAAGCCAAGAACTGGGAAGATGAAGACTTTTATGACAGTGATGATGACACATTTCTTGATCGGACTGGCCTGGTTGAGAAGAAGCGTTTGAACCGAATGAAGAAGGCTGGGAAGATCGACGAAAAGCCAGAGACATTTGAATCATTGGCAAGTTTTATTTATAGAAGTAGCTGCAGTAGTTTAATTTAAGATTTTATTTATTAATTTTTAGAGAGGGGAAGGGAGGGAAAAAGAGAGGGAGAGAAACATCAGTGTGCAAGAGATACATCGATCGGCTGCCTTTCACACACCCCCAACTGAGGACCTGGCTCACAACCCAGGTGTGTGCCCTGACTGGGAATTGAACCCGTGACTCTTTGGTCTACAAGATGATGCTCCGACCAACTGAGCACACCAGCCTGGGCTATTTAAAATTTTTATAATTATAGTTTTTAAAGTAGGAGTATTGAAATCTGGTACTGAAGTGTAACTTCTATGGTCTGCAAATTTGACAGTAACAAGTCTTAAGCAAGTTGGAAAGAAGTTTGGCTTGCTGCTAGACTCTCTATCAGCAATGGATATTGGTTTATTAGTGAGCATTCTTGGGATATGGTGTTACCCCTGAAAAAAGAAAGGAAAAAGCTCCCAATTGGGACATTCTGACGTGGATTTGACTGTAGGCTTCTGGCAGTCAAGAAACATGAAAGGAATTTTGAGTAGTGTAGTTTGATAACAGTCTTAAACCATGTATCCTTCCTGAAATCATCATAAGGTAGCAGGTGTTTTCCCTATATTGAGTAGTACTCAGAGCTTAAAACACTGCCCAGCATCTATTCTTTTGATTTATCATTGAAAACAAATACCTTAAGCTTTTTCTTTTGAGCAAAATAAAGTCTGTGTTCTATACACATATTCTGTTTAATTTTGAGTCCTTTAATTCAGGAATTAATTCAATTAAAGTTAAATAAACAAATGACAAATGTTAACTCCATAAGGAACAGATTTAACCAGACTTTGAATTAATCCTTTTAAAACTTATAACAATAATGGAAGTAGGAGGAGAAAGCTCCTGTATTTTGAAAGAAGAAAAACATTTGCTAACCCTGTTCATTTGGGCCTTATAGGTTGCAAAGTTAAATGATGCTGAAAGGGAACTCTCTGAAATTTCCGAGAGACTGAAACCCTCAAGCAAAGGTAAGGCAACGAGTGACTCATATGTCGTGCGCTGTGCTAGGCGCTGGGCCACACTGGTTAATGAGATGCACCATCCAGAATAGGGAGCCTCTCTAAGGAGCAGCGGAGCATTTCGGAATGAGAAAGAACATTATAAATTGTTTAGTGTAGCCTCTTTATTGAATAAATGAGGGGAATGAAGCCCATTCAGGCAAGGTGATGTCCCACGGTCCCCAGCTATAGCCTGCTTCCTCATTGCTGATATCAGTAATGGCCTTTGTTCAGCTGTATGTCAGTGACTTTTCTATGGAAACTTTGGCTGAATTCTAAAACATTTGCAATCATCTTTCTAAACATGTATTATCCCTCTCCTGACAGCTCTGTCAGAGTCACCCCCTCAGGATTCTTTAGATGCGTTCATGTCGGAAATGAAATCGGGGAGTGCATTAGATGGAGTTTCCCGGAAGAAACTTCACCTGAGAACGTTTGAACTGAGGAGAGAACAACAGAGACTTAAAGGGTTGATAAAAATTGTAAAGCCAGCAGAGATTCCAGAACTAAAAAAGTAGGTTTTACACTTGGAATTTTATTTATTTATTTATTTATTTATTTATTTATTTATTTGAATTTTATTAAAAAAGCTTTTTTTCTGTTTAATCGCTATTTGTGTTTTTAAATTTTTATTTTTTTTATTTTTCGCTTCCAGTTGACATGCAATATTATATTAGTTTCAGATGTACAACATAGTGATTAGACACTTATGTAATTTATGAAGTGATCACTACAGTACGTACTTGGAATTTTAAATAAGCATTTTGCATCAATCTCATTTTGAAGTATACTTTTATCTTTTTAGATAATATTTTTGAATAGAAAAAGTACAGAAGGCAGTGTAACTAAAAACTAAAAACCTGTTTAGAGTAACTAAAAACCTGTTTCATTTGTGAGATATAGCTTGCTACAGGGTTTTTAGAGAGAAGGGGAGGAAAGGGGAGAAACATCGATGTGAGAGAGAAACATTGATCGGTTGCCTCCTGCATATGCCCTGACCAGGGATCGAACCCGCAGCCTAGACACGTGACCTCACTGGGAATCAAACTGGTGACCTTCCGCTTTGTGGGATGATAGTCAACCGACTGAGCCACACCGGTCAGGGCTGCTCTGTTACTTCTTTCCCCTAGTTTCTACGATCTCTTCACTTTGCCCTTCCTCAGCTTTACCGGGCTTCCGTGGGCTTAGCTTTTGTAGCTATGTCTAGCCAGGGAGAACGTTGACAGACTCCTTAGTGTAGGGCCTCTCACTAGGCCTTTGTCATTCCTCACTACACCGGGTATCCTTTCTCCTGCCCACCCCCCACACATACACACACAGACACACACACTTTTTTAACTTCTGTGCTTAGAGCTGTTGTGTGTGATTGTAAGCATGGACTCGAGGAAAGCAGGCATTTTGAGTCCTCCTGAGGTGGTGGTGAAAACAGGGCTTTCCACCACGGGTCCGTCTCCTGCCCTGCAGTGGGGGCAGGGTCAAGCTTACCTACTGCCAGTGGCCTGTGTACTGTGAGCGTCATCTTATGAACGTGAAATCGCGTGCATGGGGTGAATTACTAGACTAAGATAGGAGCCTCATCTTGCCCTTCATAACTCGGTGTCCGTGACAATCCGTAGTGTCATTGTCCATTGAAATTCTGTCGGCCTGAATACCTCTTTCATGTTGGTATACGCTTAGGTACTCATTTTGTGGGAGTTTTTGTTTTGCTGAAAGTTTCTATGTCACTGTCATGATGTTTTTAGATAAATTCCTGTCCTCACTGCAATGTGTGTAATTATTCTTTCTTCCTAGAGCTGAAAGTCGCACTGTAGGTGCTGAAAACAGAGCTAAGAAGCTTACATTGCCTCTCTTTGGTGCCATGAAAGGAGGGAGCAAATTCAAATTAAAAACTGGAACAGTAGGGGTAAGTTGTGGGTCAGCATGTTAAACTTCTGGTGTTTGAGTTATCTGAGCTCACTTTTCTCTTTTCTTTTCAAAGCTCAGAGGACTCATTTCGTAGTGGGAGTCATTTTTTCATAGGAACGTGAGAAAAGGCTGAGGACTTGGTGTGACTCCATCTTTCCCAGGTCTTGGTTCTTGGATTTTTCTCTTCGGTTTAGGGTTATCAAGAATTAAGGTTGGTGGGGAGCGGAGAAAAAAAGATACAATAAAACCAAAAAGAAAAGAGAGATTAAAAACGGATAAAAAACCAAAAAGAATGAACTGATTTATGCCCTTCAATTTGCATGTAACTGATTTGTGAATTAGAACACCAGCTGATTAATTTGTGGGGAGTGTTACATTTAAGAAAGGGTCTCCTGCATTAAATACTTCTGTCCTGGTGGATGGATGCTGTAGTACTCAGCCTCAGCTAACGTTTGTTGGTAACAGTCTGGGCACCTGGCTGTGTCATGTAGTTCTTCCTTACTTCATTTAATCCTTCGAACACCTTGTGATGTGTGGAAATTATTACCTCTCGCAGGTGAGAAAACCGGGTTGGAGAGGTTAAATATAAGAGCACATCGTCAGTATGTGATTAGATTGGCAATCAAATCCAGGTATTCTGTCTCTTGAGTTTTGTGGTCTTTCTACTATTCTCTAATAGTTCACTGATGTATGCTTTGCTTTGGGTACATTCCTATTTGTAGTTTCAGCCTTTAAAAGGTTTTCATCACCCCAAAGAGCTGAACCTTGTATGTTAGTGTGCTCCGGCCTCCATAACAAAATACAACAGACTGGGTGTCTTAAACAACAGACATTTATTTTCTCACAATTCTGGAGCTAGAAGTCCAAGTTCAACGTGCCAGCAGGGTTGGTTTCCGCTGAGACCTTTTTCCTTGGCTAGTAGATGGCTGCACTCTTGCTGCCTCTTCTCATGGTATCCTTCTGTGAATTCGCACCTCTAAGGATACCAGCCAGATTGGATTAGGGCCCCATCCAAACAGCCTTATTTTTACTTAGTCACCTCCTTAAAGATGTTATCTCCAAATACGGTTACATTTTGAGGTCCTGGGGTTTGGAACTTCAACAAATGAACCTTGGAGGTACCTAATTCAATCGACATCTTGAATTAGGGTAAACTGCCCTCTGGTGGCAGAGTTCTGAAGTCCCGGCCATATACTCAGAGTGAGTAGGTGTTCACCTGAGACAGGGAAGCTTTTCTGTGTTGCGTGTGTTGGGGTGGGGGAAGCAGGGGTTGCTTATGCTTTAGTTAGAAGAAAAGCCCTTTACTAAAAAGCTCTCCTTAGATGATTACTGAAGTAAATCCTATATTTAAAACATGATATACCCAACATATACTTTGGTACTTTTTCTCTATTCCTTAAGCTGTGATCAACTTTTTCTAATAATTTTGTTGAGAGGTCTTGACTAGAGCACCTGGTCTTATTCTTCAAGAAAAGTCTTCCTTTTCCTCAGGAGCTGTTTTACTTATTTATATTCTTATTTCCTTGAAGTTGTGTTAAATCTAAAATGGAAAGGCTGTACAGATGATTTATTTCTTAGAAATGTGTGTCTGATTTATTCCCTAGAAGATTTGGTAATGAATTAAGATCCTTTAACATCATGAGGGGGTAATAAGACAGAATTCCTGTGGCTGATACTCACCTGGAATAATTTTTAAGTTCTTTACAGGCAGTTTCCAGTGTTTTGTGCTTAATATTCCTTTGACCCTATACACTAATAGAGATGCTTGTTAAGGGCCCACAGATGGGTATGATTTCATGTGGAAGTCGTAATTCCAGCAAATTTCTGTAGGGTTTATCAGCATATAGAGGCTAGCCCAGGACTGTCAAACTCATTTTCACCGGGGGCCACATCAGGCTTGTGGTTGCCTTCAAAGGGCCGAATGTAATTTCAACTCCTTCACAGTTAAGGAGTGGTTACATTTATACAGCCCTAAAAGTATTTCGGCCCTTTGAAGGCAACCGCGAGGCTGATGCGGCCCCCGGTGACAATGAGTTTGACGCCCCTGGGCTAGACATTCTACATGTTTGCTGTAACCCCCAGAAGAGATACGTTTCTTTATCGTAATGTAGCACTGCTTGTTCCCGGTTTTGTTTCTCTCACAGAAGTTACCCCCCAAGCGTCCTGAACTCCCTCCAGCTCTAATGAGAATGAAGGATGAGCCTGAAGTAGAAGAGGAGGAAGAGGAAGAGGAAGAGGAGAAAGAAAAGGAAGATGAGGAAGAGGAAAAGCCGGAAGCTGGAAGCAGCGGGCTGCAGCAGGAGAGAGGGCCCAGAGAAGCGGTGCAGGAAGCCAGTCCGCCCACAGATCTGACGTGTTCCAAAGAAACAAAACAGCGCGGTAATGTATTTCTTTATTTATATAATACGTTTGCATTAATTATGGATAGCTTTGAACGAGCAAAGCCAGTTCTTACCTGTGCATTTTTTGACTTTGAAACACTTGGTGATAGGTGGTACAGCTGACTCTGTGTAAACATACTGCAACTTCAGTCATTTTTTTATCCTCATTGCAAAATATGAGCAGGTATTTCCGGTCTGTTCCAGAATTATGGAAAATGGAAAGCTGTGGACTCTGAAACCCCAGCTGCTGTGGCCAGTCCTGTGCTGTTGCCATTGTATGATTGGAGGGCAGTGGATATGGTGGGTGATGAGGCCTGATCATGTGGTCTCAGGATAAGGCTCCCCTGACTCAGCCCCCCCCGCCCTGAATCAGTCACTAGACGTAGTTTTGCACACGGGACACACTTCTCAGGAAGAAGCAATTGTGACATTCATTTTTTCGTCCATGGTGCCCAGCGGAGAACCTGGCACGTAGTATTTACCCACCATGGCAAAGGCTTGATGAGAAGGGGAATTGATTGGTTTTTAAATGTATTTTCTTCTGATCATAAAAGGAATATATGCTCATTTAGAAACTGAGTTGTACATGAAAGTTGAAAGAAGAAAAGAGAAATCTCACACAAATTCATCCCAAGACATAAATTGTTTATCTTTTCGGTACCCTCTTATCCCTGCAGGGGTTATCTTCCTGCAGGTCAGCCAGACTGCTGAGCAAGATTCAGTCTGCGGAGAAAATGGGGAACAAGGGGGTGGGGAACAGCTGGCACTAAGCGTGTGTGGGAGTCTGTGCGTGTCTTCTTCCAAACATAGCAGGCGTGTCTGCGTAAAACACCAGGCGTAGGGTGTAGACATTCCCTTGAATCACCTGCAGTTGTTAAAAAATGACCATTTCCTTTTCTGAGAGAGGTAAATCTTTTGTTGTTTTGCATTTTTCTTTGTTTAGTTATTGGCAAAATGCTTGGCCTTTTTAAAGAAGGTGCTGATTCGTAGTTTTTCTGAATCCGGTCTTTGATCCGTACGTGAGGTCCATGTAGCAGGAAGGGGAGCAGTAAGCATTGTCCTTTTGTGCTTTTTTGTTTAAGGGACCAAAGCAAATATACGTGTGTATAAGTAGCGGACTTTAAAATCTGGCTTATAAGGTGCGGTAATTAGCAAATCTGCGGCTGATTAGGATTACTTCAGGCTTTTTTGTTTTACAACGTCAGGGGTCACATTGTACATGTTGTTTTATAACCTTTTTAAAAAATATTTAAAATATTCTTTTAAAATGTGGTTTTATTAAGGGACATAGTGGTCCCTCACATGCATGTGCTGTAACTTATTTAGTGAGCTCCCTGTTGTGAGACATGTAAGTTATGCGTTCATTTTGGCTATTTTAAACACACTTGTATGTAATAAATCTTGGTACTCCTCTCTGATTATTTTCTTGGAATATGTTCCTGGAAGTAGGATTTCTAGGAATAGGCACATTTCAAGGAATATGTGCATTTTTAAGGTTTTGCTAAGTATTGCTAAAAGGTTTACCTCAGAGGTGGCCAGGTTTTCAAGTGGAGCATTAGTGAGTCTCTGTTAGACATCTGGAGGCACATTTATTGAAAACTTAATTTTAGTTGAAGCTAACGATGGTACACTTTGGATGACGGTGTATGTACTTAACTTTTCTTGCTTTTGTTTTCTTGGTTCCCCACCATGAGTTCAGTCATAACAATGTGCCTTGGTTCTGCGTTTTATAGAAAACATGTCTCAACTCAGCCAAGTGGAACAGAGTAAAGATTATCAAGAGATTAGTGAAACAGCTTCATCACACGAGGAACCCTCAGGCAAGTGGCACAGCCAAATGCACCGCAGCTCTGCACACAGGCAGCCTCGAGGTGCCCTAGAGGGGGGCGGCAGCTGCCCTGAAGCAGCACACTGGGCTGTGAGCGCCCTGGAGAGAACGGGCACATACGAGAGGTTTATGTTTGGTGCCATCCTCTTTGCCTTCTCCATTCCTCCCCTGCCTCCTGGGCTTTCCTCTCCCTGACCCACAAAGTACCTAATGCTTTTTGGCTTCCCTCTGGCCATCCAAAGCCCTCCACAACTTTACCAGCCCCAGAGTTGAATATGTGCCTATTGTGAGAATCATTCTAAAATTGTTCAGAGAAATTGGTTGAAAATTTGGCATATTCAGCCCCGACTGGTATGGCTCAGTGGGTTGAACCTCGTCCTGCAAACCAAAAGGTTGCCATTTCGATACCTGGTCAGGGCACGTGCCTGGGTTGCAGGCCAGGTCCCTGGTTGGGGTGTGTGAGAGGCAACTACACGTTAATGTTTCTTTCCTTCTCTTTTCCCCTCCCTTCCTCTCTCTAAAAATAAATAAAATCTTTTTTTAAAAAAAGAGAAAGTTTAGCCTTTTCAAAGGGCTTTTTGTCTGATTTTCTACTACTTTTATCTGTCGTGGTTAGACTGTAGTGTAGAAAAGTCAGCCCCATTTCCCTTCACTTCCTCAAGTGGTGTGATTATATTCAAGCTTGTAGAATAGCCTTAGGATTTGAAAACCAGGGTTAGTAATGAAGGCAAAATTCTCTTAATATACAGTCTTTACAATAGTAGAAGGAATTTTTGAGAATTAATTGTTATGTTTTCTTTCATTATAATGCTCTCTTAGGATTTTTTTTCTATTTTACTTATTCTGAAATAGCCATTGCGTCTTGTTTTTCCCTTTTTATTAAATTAGCATCAAAGAATGAATATGAGAAAAGCAGAGATGAGTTGAAGAAAAAGAAAGCTCCTGGTCCAGGCAGAGTAAGTCCTTTCCTTTCAACCTTCACTTCTCTGGAAGTCAAATGAACCCCTCACAGCCGGGTGAGTCTGTGGGACGGTCTTCGCAGAGTTCCCAACTGCCTCACGCCCCTCTCCTAGGAGCCTGGGCTCTATTTTGTTTCTATTTTTGAATTTTTTCTTTTGAATTCTCTATTCTTGTCTCCATCCACCCAGTAACTGCTCATGTACCTCTTTTATTAATTAGTGAATCTTTGCATTCTAGTATGCCATACAAAGACACTTGAGTAATATATTCTTATTTTTCTCCTTTCATTACTCAGAAGGTAGGATGTAATTTACTGCATTCTATATCTTGGGGGTTTTTTTAACCTCTTGTGGAAATCATTGTATATCAGTATACCAGGAGCTTCCTACTTACTCCATGGAACCAGTTCCCTCCAGATAGTCACTTGGGTTGTTTCTAGTCTTTTATTACAACAGTGCTATAAATAACCTTGTACATACATGATTTTGTATGGATACAATACGTTCCCAGAAATGGGATTGCTGGGTCATCTCCTGGGAGGCCTTTAGGACCACCCTCAGGCTAGGTAATTTACAAGAGACCTCCCAGGACCCAACATGTGGTTGCCTTCACAGTTGTGATGTGCTGCAGCAAAGTATGCACCAAGCACAGTCAGCAAAGGGAAAAGGCCCACGGGCTGAAGTCTGGGAAACCAGGCACAGGCTTCCAGAGGTCCTTTACCATTGGAGCCACACAGGACATGCTGAATTCCCCTGACAACGAGTTGTGACCATTTGTGAATTGTTGCTACCGAGGAAGCTCATTAGAGAGGCAGTGCCTGGACTGAGATCACTGGGCGCACCCCTGCCGGGCATGTACCCAGTTGCGTTCTCCAAGAAGGAAAGCAGGTGTTCAGCATAAATCACATGGTTTTTACCAGCAGTTTAGGCACACCGAGCCCCTCTTATCAGTTAGAATAGTGGGAACCCTCCCGAAACCCAAGTTCCCAGACTCCAGCCAAGGACCAACTTGCAAACAGGCCTTTCAAAGGACAGCAGTCAGGCTTGCTATGCTAACTTGTTTCTGCTCCTTGAGCAAAAGGCAAGTGCCAAATTTCCCTCCACGGGGAAGAAGTCGGACCTGTGTGAACCGCCCCTTTTAAAAAACATCACTTCACTCTCACTGACTGAAATCAACTCCTTGAGGCTTTAAAAAGAAGCCAAGGTTGAGAGAGAATGTGCCCCCGTTTTTGATTACTTATGTCAAGATCACTGATGAAAAACTGTTCTTTCTTTGTTCTGTTTGCTGATGGGCATAGGAACAGTAATTCTTTGAGTTAACATTATTCTAAATAAAATGACCTATCTTCTCTCTGCAGCCTCCACCAACACTTTCGTCCAAATACCCAGAAGATGACCCAGACTACTGTGTGTGGGTCCCGCCTGAAGGTAGGTTATTTTTACTTTTCTTTCTTTCTAAGATTCAGTCATGTATATTTGTGAATGTATAATATACAGGGATGGGCAAAAGTGGGTTTACAGTTGTAATACAAATAAACAATACAGTAATTAATAAATACTACAAGAATGAACTCTGTGTTTCGTGCACTCACAGCTGTGAAATACTTTTGCCAGCCCCTGTATATTTAAGGTGCAAAATAAGAAAGTCACAAGAGTATGTAGTGGAATAATCTCCCTTCTAAAGGAATAGGTAAATTAAAAGATATAAAGCAGGGGTGTCAAACTCATTTTCACCAGGGGCCACATCAGCCTTGTGGTTGCCTTCAAAGGGCCGAAATAATTTTAGGACTGTGTAAATGTAACTACTCCTTAATAGTTAAGGAATTGAAATGACATTCGGCCCTTTGAAGGCAACCGCAAGCCTAATGTGGCCCCCGGTGAAAATGAGTTTGACACCCGTGATCTAAAGAGATAACATCAATCAAATATAATTTGTGGACCCTGGATCCTTACTCAGACAAAATACTGTAAGAGAAAGCTGTTAGCCAGATAATTTTAAACACTAGTTAGATATTTGTTGATGTTAGGAAATTACTGTTAATTTTTTAAAAGTGTGAATGGTGTTAAGTTGCATTTTTTTAGAAAAAGTCCTTATCTTCTAGGAATATATACAGAGGTGTTCACAGATGGAATGATATGTAGGATTCACCTTTAAATAACCCGGTGGTGGAGGATGAGGGAAGGCAGGGGAGGGGTAGTAGTAAAGCAGGGTTTGCCGTCTATTGGTAATTGTTAAACCTGGGTGATAGGCTCAAGGAGGTTCATTTTATCTCTCTCTTCACTTTCATATTCTCAATTTTCTTTAAAGTGAAAAAAAACCATCTGGCTCTGCCTCAGCTACTCAGTATATTTCCTCTGAAGACAACTAAGTATTAGTTTCTTACGACTTCTTATATATATCTGATAAAATGTGTAAAATGCCTACATGAGCAACAACATACAGGATATTTCACCACTTTTTTTACATTAATGGAAGCCTGTTCTCTTCCCCCTGTAGATTTATTTAAGACCGTTATTATCATTCAGAGTAACTAAATTCATAACAGCCGTAGGCATCGTTACAGACAACACCTAACGAAACCCACAGCGCGCATGGTGGGGATTTATTTATTATTTCCCAAGTACAAGTAAATGCCTACTACAAGTATTTACCTTGTTGAACACAGTTAATTATATTGTGTTAATTGGTTTGTTAACTGAATTAAGAGTTCAATTAGTTCTGTTATTTAAGAGAAGTATATACTAGTCAAAATGAGAACAGTTACCTTCGTTTTTAATTAGGTTATCATGGAAATAAGTTTATCCTTTTAATTGACCCTCCCTTTTCACACAAAGTTTATAGTAGGAAATATTGAGATGTTTTCCAAACAAGGCAGAACAGGGTGTTACTGGGGTTTTCTACAATAAAATATTTTCTAATTATGTTACTTTGAATTTTAGTCATATAAATGTTTTTCTTATTCCCGATAAGTTAAACAATGTCATTTGCAAAATTGGAAGCATATACTGTACCTTGCTGTTTTGAAACTTAACACTATATAGAGACCTAGAGACCCTTTTATAAGTTATTTGTAGATTTCTGTGTGTGTGTGAGCATACTTCCCTTTAATGGTATGGGTATGCTTTTACTTATTTAACCAGTTTCCTCAAGTGACTAGTTGCTGTGTTTTTCCTCTTGCCATTACAAACAACTCTGCAATCAGTAAACTCTGACATAATTTTGCGAGTGTAGAGGTACACATGTAGAAAAAAATTTGTACAAGTTAACTGCTCGATCAGAAGCTGCGAATTTTACAGATATTTGAAATCGCGTTCCGCAGACACTGCACCGGTTCACAGCCACACGTGCTCCCTGATGCAGCACGGAAGACTCCTGCTGCCCGTGCGCTCCCCGCAGGCTGCTTTTCCTGTGGATTGGGGTTCTCATGTATTGGTAATTGAGAGAGATATAATTATTAGAAATGTTTGCTTTTTTGCTAAGAAGTGTTAGGGTAGAAGTGAACCGAGGGCTATATTTTGAAATTGAATGTAAAAAGTCAAGTTTTTATTATAGAAGGAACCTTTATCTGTTTTACCTTTTGGCCCACTGAAGTCTTTTCTTTTCCCTCCTGACTTTGGAAAACTGACTGTATTTCATTCTTTCTTTCTTTATACTCTGATGTAGGTCAAAGTGGAGATGGCAGGACCCACCTTAATGACAAGTATGGCTATTGATTGCCGCAGAACCCTGAAGGAAGACCGTGGGGACCACGTGACCTGGGGTCTGTAGGCCCCAGAGAAGGAGTTCAGATGATCGTTTGTAAGATCTGGTGACTGGCTTTATCGTCTGTACTGTTGGCTTCCTAAATTTGTCTGCCCATCTGATTCTCTTGAATTTGGGATTTATGTTTCAAGGTGTTTGTGTATGTGTGTAAAAAGGAACCATATATTTTTAGAATTAGTAAAGTAAGAGATGTGACTGTTTAAAGGAGAAGGTGAAAGTGTCTTATGTTTGGGTGTTTCATGTTTGTTTAAGGCCATGGCGTCTTTCATTAAGTTTTGGGGACTGTGCTTTTCCTGAGCAGCAGGGTGCTTCTGGCGGGCAGGCCCTAGGCGTCGTTGATACTGCCTCCTCAAAGGGTATTGAGATACGAGGTCATGCCATGGGTGTGACCCTGATGGCCCTGGCGTTCTTAGAGCTAGAAAGTAGACACACAGTGGGGGTTCCCTCCTCCCATCCACTGTCATCCTCCTGGCAGGTCTGAGAGCAGACCCTGACTTACCAGGACCCGGTTCAGGACCGTAGCATACCTCGTGCACAGTCCTGATAAAATCTCAGCCCTTCGAATGTCTTGGACTCTGACCAGTCAGATTAGTTACTTCTCCCGTGGAAAGGTACAGATAGGTCACAGAAGGAAGAGCTGGATGCATCTCGCCCAGCGTGGGGCCCCTCACCTCTGTGGAGAGGGGAATAAAAGTCCCTTTTCTGCCTGGAAGCGTGAAGAAGTGCAAGAAGATGCCCGCTCTCACCCCATCGCACCCCCATCACGAATGCCTCACTTCTGCAGGAGAGGAGAGCCTAAGCGTGGAAGCAGGTAGAGAGCCCGTGGACCGGGCTGGAGGCAGACAGTGAGTAGGCTGGAGAAGTGCCGTGGCCCAGCAGGAGAGTGGACCTGGATGGTGCGTTCCGACTGTGGATTATACGGCGTGCACGAGGGAGGTGAGAAGCAGTGCGAAGAGACTCCGGTGGCCCTGACAGCTGTGGGAAGTCTGGTCTGCTAAAGTGATGTCTTTCATTTCTCAGAAAACAATACCAAGATTGGCATTGTGAGAAACTATTGTTTTGAACTTCACTTAAAGCCAGGGAAGAACTTGTTAATGATACAAGAAGTGCCAGGAATTTGGGGACAGACTTAGCATGCCACCTTGTATGAATGTAGTGGGCAAAGATCTGAGCCAGGGCCCTGGTCTTCAAAGGTGAAACTCTTTATTCCAACAGAACTGTATGTGGGGCCCTAATACTTGAGCAGGTAAAATATGCCCACTATGGTGGGAGCGAGGGCTTGGAGACTGGGTCTGCACATGCTGCGTGGCATTCTCTCCCCCTCACAGTGACCCTGAGGAGTCTAGGGGCTCCACGGAGTGTCGCTTGCTGTAGGAGGGCAGATTTCTAAGTGTTCTGGGGAGGGAGGCATGGCCCCACACCTAGAGATGCTGAAGCAAATAGGACTCCACATGCCAAAGAAAATGACAAATTATGTAACTTGTATAATTAACATCAGTGGTCAGTGGACTTGATTCAAAAGGCCTGCACGTGAGTCTCAGCTCCCCTTTACTAAATAGACTTCGGGAATATGACTTATGTTCCCTGAGCCTCAGCTCTTTAATGTGCGAAGCAAGACAACAGTCCTTCCTACTGTGTGAACCTCAGATTTGTTCCGAGGATCAAATGAGATCATGTGGATGCACGTGATTCATAGGGCTTTGTAGAGGTCAGTAGTTGGTGTCCATTACAAAAAGGAGACAAATCTTGACATCTGGACCTGAGTCCTCATCTGAATCAGATCAGTGATTCTCAGCTGTGGCTGCATATTACAATCACCCAGGGAAATTGAAGTTTTTCATTTCAGTGCATGGATCCCACCTTAGATCATCTGAATCAGAATCTCTGAGGTGATCCCTTTTAAAAACGCTCGAGGTGGCTTTAACGTGCACCCTGTAGTGGAGAACCTCTGGAGCGTGGCCAGCCAACCTTTTCTGGTAGTGCCGGGTGCTTTAGGCTCTGCAAGCATGTGCAGTCCCTGTTGCAACTGCTCAGCTCTGCTGTTGGAGCACAGACGACGTGGACCACCCACAGACGAGCGAGTGTGGCTGTGTTCCACTGAATACGTTCTTGTGAAAGCAGGCGGCAGGCCAGAGTCGGCCCGCAGGTCATAGTTGGCCCACCCCTGCGCTAGGCTGATCTTTCAAGTCCTCATTTGCTTAAAGATGTCCCTTACAGGGTCTTTAGGAAGTAAGGTGCGTCCCTGTTTGTGGAAGTTTGCAGTGTATTTGTTTGAAAGGCTTATTGTCCCCTCCTGAACGATCACAGTTTATGATTACCAGAAATCAAGGTAATTCAGTCTCCTTCCTCAGAAACTAATGTAAGGTTATTAGCCATTACCAAAAAAGTATCGTTATAGGCAGAACACAGTAAGTTAAGTGAAAGCAAGGTGTCCCTGCTCAGCAATCCTGGACTACTCCCCAGGAGATCAACTCATACCTGCCTCTCTATTTAAAGGGCAATGTGAGGCCACTGGGGTGTTAGTGATGGTGAAGTGGTCAGATTGGGGTTTTTGAAGGAACATTCAAGCTCCAGGGTGGAGGGTGGGTGGAAGAGAGCAAGAGGGTGCAGGAGGACCAGTTAGACGTCCCCTGCCAAAGTCCAGGAGAGAGATTATGGCAGCTTGTACTAAGTGGAGATCACGATGCAAAGAGGTAAATGGGTCTTGAACATGTTTAGAAGTAGCATGGGCCCTGGCTGGTGCAGCTCAGTGCGGGCCTGTGAACCAAAGGGTTGCTGGTTCGATTCCCAGTCAGGGCACAGGGCTGGGTTGTGGGCCAGGTCCAAAAAAAACCAAAAACAACAAAAAACCAAACAGTAGAAGTAGAATGGCTGAGACTGAGTGAGGGATTGTCTGGGAGTAAACAGCAAGGAAGGGTGGGGAGTGACTTCCTGACTGCTGAGGTCATTCCGAGATGAGGGAATGCTGCAGGAGAATGGGGCGGAGGTGGAGGGTATCGTAAGTTCAGTTTTGGACCAGTGGAGCTTGATGTCCTTTGAGACAGCTCAGTAAAGGTGTCTGGAAAGCAGTTGGGTACAGAGGTCTGGCTCTCAGAGAGGGCCAGAGGGCAGTTGTAGTTTTCTACCTGAGGTGAACCTAGGAGTCTGGGGCACCTGCAGGTGAGGTTAAAGACTGCGCGGCAGGCAGGAATTCTGCAGGCAGTCGTACACAGCTGCTCTCCATGTCTTTTGCACTGGAAACAAAGTTTTTCTTGGCTATGGGTGCTCATTTTGGGGGAGGGGGGGCGGGTAAGGTGAAGTGCTGCAGTTGGCAGCTGTCTGTGGAGAAAAGGACAGGGATGTTTTTAATGTTAAAACAAGCCTCTTTGCTGTAGGAAATTTCTAAGGGTTTTACACGGCCTGGTATATTGAAAAATGCTTGTTGAGTGCCTGCTATAAATATTTTCTCTGGAATTGTTTTGATCTAGGATAGGAAGTGTGAAGCCCCACCATTTCCTGGTAGCCCAAGCCTTTACCCATTACTAACTTCATTGGAGTTAGCTCTTTTGGGAAATATGACCCAATTCCTAAAAAACTTTGAAACTGTCAGCCCCAGCCTGGGGATCTGTTGCTTTACCATTGAAATACTGCCACCTCCTGGGTAGGATGTGACAAGTGACCGGCAGCTCTGACTGACTTCCTGAGAGTGGGAGCCAGAGGGAAGCCTGCCAGCCCCAGGGCAGTCAAAAGCAGGAATCTGAGCCCCTGTCTGGGGACGGGGGCGGTGTTGAATTTCCACATAGGGTTTGGATCTAACAAGGTTTGATGGACTGCTGGGAAATGATGTAAAACTCTCCTTGACCTTTGTGGGGGGGAGGTGGGAAGGTCAGAACATTGAATTGGTATGGTGTCTTTCTTGTGACAGGCTGCTTTTTTGATCTTGAGATTCCTTACTTGTTTTGGACACAGAACAATTTTCAAGATTTCTCCTCTGCAATCCGACGGACTCTGCCTTGCTTTGGTTTTAGAGGTTTGGCACAACTGTAGTAGGGCGAGAATGGGACTTTCAGTCCACGGGAAACCAGAGATCTCTCTCTCCCTGGTTGGCCCTGGCATTGGTGATGTGGCCTGGAAGGCTCAGCATGTGAGGGGGCCTGGCTCCCACTGAGAGACGCGCCACCTTCTCCGTCCCCCAAGTCAATCTCAACAGCTTCTCTGTGCATGGAGTTTAGGGTTCCTTCCTTCCTTCCCGTTGCCCGCTGTCTTACCCAAGCTCCCCTCAGCTCTGACTCTGCACAGAGCTCCCTTCCTTTCGTATCTGCCCCATCAAGCTCTCCTCCACACGTCTACATTTGCTGAGTACATCTCTGAGCAGAATCCTTCGCTCTGAAATCTCAGCACCTTCTACGTGACCCAAAGAGTGAGGTCTAAATTCACTTGAGGCTTTCAAATCCCTAATCACAGGGATTCCTGTACTTTTTTTAAAATAATTTTTTATTTTTCAATTTCACCTGACATACAATATTACATTAGTCTCAGGTGTATAACTAGTGATTGGACATTATATAATTTACTAAGTGATCACCCTGATAAGTGTAGTACCCACACACAGTTATCACAATATTAGTGACTGTATTCCTGTGCTGTACCTCACATCCCCATGACTATTCTGTAACTACCAATTTGTGCTTCCTAATCCCTTCACCTTTTGGGTTCCTGTGCTTTCTGATCATCATAACCACCCCCTACCATATGCCCTTGTCCCTTCCTTTCTGCCACCTGACCAGGCATACCTGATACTCTAATAATAATAGATTATTTTCCCCAAACACACCTTCTGCTTTTACTTTCTATGTTTTCTATCAGTCCTTGCTGTGTATATGGCCTTGAGCCTTGGCTTCCTTGTCTAGTAAATAGAGAAAATAATACCTTGTGGTACTGTGGTGGGGATTAAATAACGTGTCGCCATAAAACCCTTAACCGTGCTCGACACATACGTAGTTCTCCCAAAGTGCAGTCATTATTAGTGTCCTTGTGGTCGTCCTTGCTCATGTTTGCCAGGTAAGGTCTGAGTCGGTTTTCGAAGTCCAGCTTGAGAGACTCCCACCTTCAGGAAACCCTGATCGCCGCGGCTGTCACTAAATTTCCCTTTCCCGCCAGCCCTGTAGTGCCTTGTTTCCGTTTCTGTGATAGCCCTTCCTCAGGGGCCTGGTGTCTGTTAGTTATATGTGTGCTTAGGCTTTTTATGCTTGTAAGCTTTATGAGTTGGGGACAGGAACTATATATCTTATTTTGTACCCACCTACATCCCCTGGCACTTATCTGTTCACTAAACAGGTGCTCAGGTAACTGTTGCTTTAAATGGTTGGGGGTTGGAGGGCATGTGCTAGTCCTGGCCCCTCTACCTTTGCGTGTTCCACGCAGAGAGGGAGGAAGAGCCATGCTCATGTCCAGACCAGCCGGACAGTCGAGGAGCTGGCTGTCTCAGCGGGGTAAATGCAGAGGCCTGAATTCTTTCCTACTTGGCAACAAAATCAGGTGGGACTGCCCTGCCCCTTCCGTTACGGAGCTCTGGATCCCAGCAGCTGGCTTTAATTGTTTGTTTGTTTGTTTTATCCTCACCAGAGGACATTTGCATTTGCTTTTTTTTTTTTTTTTTTTTTTTTTAGAGAGTGAGAGGAAGGGAGAGAGAAACATCGATTGGTTGCCTTCATATGCATCCAGACTGGGGATCCGTGCTGGGACTGGGGATGAACCGGCAGCCCTTGCAGTGTGGGACGACACTCCAGCCACTGTGCCATACCAGCCAGGGCTTTAATTGGGTTTTAGGTCTTCAGCCAGCCCTGGAAAATCTTGATCTTGAAGGTTGACTCTGGTTTCCTCAGGCTATCACGCACACCCCTTGAAAAGTCAGTGCAGCTGTTGCTGGGAGTGACCACAAGAGGGCAGTAAAGACCCATTACTATTGCTGAAACGTGGCCATGGGTTGGAAAGCTACATGTTTCAAAGTAAAAAAGAGTAAGAATCAGAGAAGAAAAGCAGGATTTTGAAGCAGTGAAGGGCACCAAGCAGGTTCAACTCACCAACTTCTTGACCAGGCCCAAGACCTGAAAGCAGCAAGTTAGGGACACTGGTCAGGCCCATATGGTGCTCCCCAAATCTCCCCAACCTGTTTGCAGTTTTCACCTGGAGAAAGCCATTCCCCAGCCATAATGACACACTCTGTGCAGGAGTTGGGGCATGGCCTGTTCAGCACTCACACTGTGTCATGGCCTTGTGGTTTTTCACGGAGGCTTTTTCACACCCGTGTCCCCCTTATCTTTTTTCAGGGATAATTGACAAAAGATGTACAGAATTAAGGTGCAGACCTTGATGTTTTGATACATCATACCCATTTTAAAAATCTGAACCTCCTGTCAATCTTAAAAGGTAAAAAGAAGAGGTATGACCGTCTCTCTTTAAGGACATCGAGGCTCAGGAACATGAAGGGACTTGCTCAAAAGCAATTTGTGGTAGAACCAAGTCTAGAGTTTTTCTGGTTCCAGATCCCGTGCTTATTCCTCTAGTTTTCAGTTGTTGATGTTTGTCATCTTTGTGTGTTTTTAAGAGCAAAGACTACATCTGATTCATCTGTCTATATTTGAATGGTGTCCCCTTAATCTTTAGGACTGCGACTGAATGTATTGTATAAGGCCCTGCCCCTTAGGAGTTGGATTCTATGATCTCTCTCAACCTCCAGGATTCAGTAATTCTGTGATTTTGAGGCACAGCCCTAACAACGACAGCGGTGGCCTCGAGCGATCCTACTGGCTGAGCATTTCCACAAGGGCAGCCACTTAGTGACTGCCAGCCTGTGAAGTCCCATTCTTAGCAACGCAGGGTGGGTGCAGGGCGGCTGGACCGGTGCTCAGAGTGTGCGCTAGTCCTGGGCTTGTGAGAGCTGGCTCTCGCGGCGGAGGGTGAGCACGATCGATTTTAGCAATGACACATATACACACACACGTTGTCATTTAAACATATACACACATATGTGTTGTTGCTTGGAATGAGGTCAATTTTTAAAGTGACTTTATTTACAGAAAAACATCAAGGAAATAATAGTAGGCAGCTATGCAACGAGGCAAAAGCATGAAGCAGGCGTACCAATGACTAAAGTTCAAGAACTGTGGTGAGGTGGGAAGATGTAACTAGAGTCACAAAACTAATTTCAGGTCTGGCTCTGTGACCCTTAAGCCATGTAGCCCTGATTAAATTGCTGACCTTAAAGCCTCAGTTTTCTCATCTCTGAAGTCAGAAAAGAATTATCATTCTTAACTAAAATGAGAATAAATGGAGTCATGCTGAAGCCTGGGAAACCTCCATGCAAATGTCTGGTGGTGCTAATATCTCGATGCCCTTTTTTACCAAGGTCTACCCAGGACCCACTCTTTCCTGCCACAGTGGATGCCTCCCATTTCCCGTGGTTCCAAGGACTGAGTGCAGTTCAGTTTGTTGTCCACACCTGGGTCTGCCATTCTGAAAATGGGGAGGGGAGAGCGATTGGAGAAAGCCTGGAGTCAGTGTGGGAACAAGTCCCAACACATGTCACTGTTTGCTTTGTCATCCTGATTCAATGACCTCATACAAGGAAGGGAGGGAGCAGAAGGAGCTGTTCTCTTCCAGATACCTAAGGAGGCTTCTGACATCTACTGTTTTCCTTGGCATGAGAGGAGCAGGCGCCAGGCTGTGATTTTTAAGGTCTGAGCTAATCTTGGAAGTGAAGGAGAACAGCACCTCCCAGAGCTGGCCAGACTGTGCAGGCCTGCCCCGAGCTAAAGGGCAAGGGGGGAGGGGCGTTGCAGTGGGCATTAGAATCCAGCTGTTGCTCCTCCTCCTTGGAGGGGCTCCAGACCACATGGCCCTGTCCCCAGGTTCTCACCAATGTTAGTGCTACTTGGATGAGAGCTAAGCTTTGGCCTGTCACCCAACTGGGGAAAAAACAGCCTTAGGCTAGGACAGTTCTTGAATTGGTTCTTAGTCTGACCCCCCTGGGACAGCCAGCTGGGGTTGACAGAGGTTTCAGTGACCCCAGGGGCCAGGGAGTCATCGTCACTGCTTACTCCTACACCCTCTCACACGCGTGGTATTCAACAAACACTCTCTGAGCACCTGCTCTGCACTGGGACTTCTGGGGAAATGAGGCAGCCATGTGTATCAACAGGCCGCATAAGATCCGCGTCACCTTTTGGCCACCAGGATTCCTGTTATCTTTATTTCTCCCCTCTACCACTCTGGACTTAGGTTTATATAAATTATTTTGTCAGCAAAAATTCGTTTACTAATTATTCATTTCCAAGTTTTTTGTTTTTTAAAGATTTTTAATTTAGTTTTTAGAGAAAGGGGAAGGGAGGAAGAGAAGGAGAGAAACATCCATGTACAAGAGAAACATCGATCGGTTGGATACCTCTCACACGCCCCCAATGGGGACCTGGCCCACAACCCAGGCATGTGCCCTGACTGGGAATCGAACCAGCAGCCATTCAGTTCGCAGGCCAGCGTTCAATCCAATGAGCCACACAAGCCTGAGCATTTCCAGTTTTTTGTAATCAAATATTTACATAACTGCAAATAAGTGCTTGTTATCAATGTGAGATAATCACTGGCATTACTACACTGAGATAGTATCCAGTCAGACAGAAGCAAAGACAGTCAGCGTCTTAGCTATCCTGTTGATGCTGGTTGGGCTTTTTAAAACTTAAACAGCCCTGGCTGGTGTGGCTCAGTGGGTTGAGCACTGGCCTACAAACCAAAAGTTTGTTGGTTCAATTCCTGGTCAGGGCACATGCCTGGGCAACTAATTGATGTATCTCTCACACATTGATGTTTCTCTCCCTCTCTTTCTCCCTTCCTTCCCCCTCTCTAAACATAAATAAATAAAATTTGTTCAGTTGCTGGCAGACTACCTGAGGCAGGTCAGTTCAAGGTTCTAGAGGTAGTCAGATGACAGCTGGGTTTTGAAGACTAAGCAAGAGTTCACAAGCGGAAAGGCTGCTGGCAGAGGGGGCAGAAGGACAGGCGCTAAGCCCAACACCTCAATTCCTGGGCTGCCAAGTGGATCAGGCTGTGGCTCGAATTCCAAGGGTGGAAGCTGGGGGTTGGAATGGAGCCAGTGAGAGTGGAAAGGAGAACCAGTTATCTTATGGTTGAATGTTCTAGTCTTTCCATGTACCATAGTCCTGGAGAAACCAAGGTGCAGGGAGTCCTGCTGGAGTCCCTTTGGTTCCCAAGAGTAGCGGGGAAAAAGACAGCCAAGGACAAGCCAAAACTCTGCCCCAGAGCTGGCCTGAAACCTGCCTCCCACCCTGGCTGCACCATGCCTTAGCTCCAAGAACAAACCATTTTTCTGTGATTTCTTTAGCTCATCTTTCAAATGTCCCAGAGTCAGAACAGGCTGTGCCATGGCCGAAACAAACATGTTGAAGAAATAAACAAGGCAGGCTGCGGGGCTGGAGAAGCCCCAGACGTGGGTCCCCAACCAGATCTGTGGAGTCCGGCAAGTCTGCTTATTCCTGTGAACATGAGAAGTGAGAATGGGCGTTTTGGGGTCCCTTCCAGCTCTGTGATCTAAGCAGGTTGCCCATAGCGGGGAAACTCCAGAGCCACGGGTTCAGAAGCAGCCTCCTTCCTTCCTGCTGTGCAGTGTAGCTCAGGGCTGGGAGAGTGCGCCCTCATGGCAAATGGTGAAACCAGAGCACACCGGTCGTTTGTCCGCTCATCAAACACGGAGTGTCCAGTGAGTGCCGGGCGCTGTGCCGCCTCCTCTCTCAAGGAGCACACAGGAGGTGTCGGTGCTCTAGCAGAAGAGAGGGTGGAGCAGTCCCTCGTGTACACCAAGCTCTTGCCCACCTCTGCGCCTTGGCCCTGCTGTTCCCACCCCTCCCTCTTCTCGTCCCTCCGCCATTTCCTCAGTAAGCCTCTCCCCAGCCACCCTGCGTGTGGTAGGCTCCCTGTCTCTCCTGCCACACTCCACTCTCCTCTTGGACTTCATGGCACTTTGTGGTTATGTGTCTGCCTGCTCATTTAGTCATTGATTTTTCATCTTTTTGACCAGAATATAAGCTATGTGAAGGCAAGAATTCCATTTGTATTTATCATTTCTGGACCCTTCGCAGCATATCCTTATAGAATCTGTGAATAATATTTTGGTATATGCCAGGTTTTTTACATAGACTAACTCTGTCATCTTGACAACCATGAGAGAAGCATTATTATTATTATATTATTATTATTACCTACATTTCAGAGTGAAGAGACAGAAGTCTAGGGTTGTTAAGGATCTTGCAGTTGGCAGGGCTGGATTCGAACCCCTTCTCCAACACACTGCAGGGACAAATGACATGAGGCTGTGCCTGCCTCTGACTAGCCTCTGGCTGTGGCATTTTTTTCTTTTTTTGCTTTTTATTTTGAAATAATTTCAATTCACCAAAAAGCTGCAAGACATACAAAGAACTCTCGTGTACTGTTCGCTCAGGTTCTGTTAACATTTTGCTATATTTGTTTCAATATTCTCTCTTTCTCCTTACATGTCTTTTTACACGTTCATACTTATTTTCTTTTTTCAACTATTTTGGAGTATGTTGCAGACATTATAACTCTTTACCCTCAAATACTGTAGTGTGAATTTCTCAAGAACAAGTATATTCTTTACATAAAATCAAAACCAGGGAATTTAACATTGATATAATACCATTAATTCACAATCCATATTAACTTTCACCCAATTGTTCTGATGATGTTCTTTATAAAGACATGTTATTTTCTAGTCCAGGATCCAATTCAGGATCACACAATTCATTTAACTGTCATAACTCTTTAGTTTTTAATGTAGTTTTTAATAGTCCCTCAGCCCTTCTTTTTCTCTCATAACGCGGAAATTTTTCAAGGGTACAGGCCAGTCACTATTGTAGAACGTCCCTCAGCTTGGGTTCGTCTGATGTCCGCTCCCAGTTAGGTTCAGGTTGGCGTTGTTGGCAGGAACCTCGCAGAAGAGATGCTGGGTCCCTCCCAGTGCATCCCGTCAGGAGCCCCGTGCCTGTGCTGTCCCACTGCCGGCGACGTTAACCTCAGGCACTTGGTGAAGGAGGAGTCTGCCAGATCTCTCTACTGTAAAGTTACTGTTTTTTCCCTTTGTACTTGAGTAATTTAGGGATAGATACTTTAGGCCTGTGAGTATGCCACCCTCATCAAACTTTTCCATTCCTTGATGATTCTGAGCTGAGTCGGTTATCAGTGTGACGGCTCAAAACGGAGACCTAGATTCTGGTTTTAAGACCGGTTTTCAGGACGATAGGGTCGGATGGAAGAGAAGAGGGAGCCCGAGATAGTATCCAGTTCTGTAGACAGTTTGTTTCTCAAGTGTCTGTAATGGGAAGCTGGTATTGACTTTCTAACCTTACAAAGAAAAAAACCCAGAATCACACTGGGTTTTACATAGTAACTGTTATCTCTTAATGGCATTAGGATCCTCACTTGTCTAGCATTACTGAGTCCCAAACGCCATAGAGCCATGTAGCAGATAATGATGCCAATGAATTCTCCCAACAACTCTGTGAGAGACTATTGTTGTCATCAATAACAATGAGGATGTAGATGAGGAAACTGACTCAGACAGGTAAGGCTGTTGCCTGAAGTCTTACAGCTCCGGTCAGATTCCCACCAGGACCCTGGGCCCTAAGGCTCTTGCTTTTTTTAACGGGAAGGAGCACTAGGTTGGGTCATGACACTCAGCCTTGACTCATGCTCCAGGCAGTGCCAGTTTTCAACTCATGCCCAGCTTAGGAGCGAGGTGTTCTCCCAAAGTGGGTGCTGAGCCCAGGAGTCCGAGTCCTGTGAAGAGGCTGGGGGAGCCCCAGTGTAGTCCTCTGGCCCCAGCCAGGTGGTCCTTGACGACAACGAGCAGTCCCCTGGCTGGGCGTGGCCTGAGAGGACCTTCTGGGGCTTTCAGCCCAGGTGGCAGAACCACTCCCAGCACTGACTCATCAGTTCCCCTGCCCGGCATTGCTGCATCTCTTGTGCTTAGAAAGGCAGGAAATTGAACTCCGGTAGTTTAGAAAGTCTTTCAACAATAAGCTTGATTAAAAGGGAATTTTTCCAGTTAATCCTGGAGAATTTCAGTTAACCAACGCCTTATTGTATTCTAGTTCTTTGAAATGTGGTAATCTATGTTCAGTGTGTATTTATGGTAACTCTCAATAACCAGATAATTCAATTAAACAGGATTTTCCCACCACTTAGGAGAAGCCATAGAACCATAGCATTACAGGCATTGGGGATCATTTAATAGGACCCTTCATTGTACAGATGAGGAAGCTGAGGCTCAGAGAGGGGCTGCACCTTACCCAAGGTTACAGAGCTCCTGGCTGACCTAACCACAGCTAGAAACTCCCCGTCCCTGGTGCTCGTCCGCATCAAGAATAATCACAAAGCAGGAAACCTTTTGTCCAGGGTTACCTGCTGGCAGGCTGAATATGTCTTGTAACAGTGTTTTGTTTGGCCTGCCCTGTGTTTTAAAAAACTGGGAAATTTTCTGTAAAAATCTAAGTTTGGTGTTTCTTTTGAAAAACTGGATAGTCTGGCCACACGGGGCCCAATAGCAATGAAGGAGGGCCGAGTTGCAACAACCCCACTAGACTGTGGACGTAGGCTCTGGATGTCAGGTCCCATCACTCCCTGTCATTGCACACGTGGCCCTCCTCCCCACGTCATGACCTGCTGGTCCCTCTAGGCATTGGAATTTGGGCTCTGCTTTCTGGTGAAGCATGCTCCTTGGTTAATAAAAAAAGAGGGCCGAAGTGAGCCAGATTGAAAAGTAGGAGAGGCAATAAGGAATCAGAAACACTTGTGTTGAATGCCAGGGTGCAGCACCAGGACCCCCAGCTGGCCCTGGGTGAGGGCTGAGAAAGAGCTCCAGGGGCTCCCATTTAGGTGAAACATGTGAGAAGCTAAATAACAATAGGAGGGATACTACTTGGCAAAATAAGATGCACTGGTGAAGTGAACGGAGTAGGTGAGATCTGCTAAAGCAGTTCAGGTGGTCAAGAAAGCTGTAATGGAGGTGGGCCTTGACCCAGCAGGTAACCTGTATTAAAGAATGGAGAGACTGTGGGCAAACGCTGCCGTGGTCTGATGCTGCCACCAGAGCTGAGAGCTAGGGTTAGGTGAATGGAAGTGGGAAAGGAAGAGATGGATGCAAGAGAGAGATCTCAAGGGGAGGGTGGACAGGATCTGGTGTCTGCATGGAGGTGGGAAGAGGGGAGAAGAGAAGCATCAAAGCCGAGGGAGCAGTTGTGCCTGGGTGACCAGGGGGCCAGTCGTGCCTCAAACGGAAAAGGGAAAGCAGGTTTAGGGAAGATGAAGTTTATTTCTAGATATGCTGAATTTGAGATGACAGCAGGGCTTACAGTTGTCCTGTGGGCAGTTGAAATGGGGACTGGAACTCAAGAGAGGTCAGAGCTGGTAGTCTAGGGGACATAGCTGAAACCACCAGTGTCAGTGAGACCCCTCTACCGAAGGGCAGAGGATGGCGAACTAAAGGCAGTATGATGAACCCTGGGTAAAAAAACATCCTTCAAAAGGCACAGAGGAGGAATAGGAGCCGACAGTAGGGAAGGAGCAATCGGAGAGGAAGAGAACCCAGTCGGGTGTCACTGGAGAAGCTCAGAAGAGAGCTTGAGAAGAGCCCTTTACAGTGTCAGAAAGTATGGAAAATCATGTCCTAGGACAAGAGTGGGGACCGAGAGAGGTCCATGAACTAGACAGGTAGGAGGGCATCACACTGAAAGTGCATATTGAGGTGCTCTAGGGACATCTAACAGGGCTGGGGGAAGGACTGAGACAATAAGCCGGGGCCCCTAGAGAACATGGAAAGCGGGAGGGAGGGTGTCTGTAGGTGGTACGGAAGCAGACAACAGAGGAAGAGTTGGAAGGCCCCCTTTTAATACCCGTGGAAAAGGGGGAGGTCCTGGATCGAGGCCAGCCAGGTTTCAAAGGCTTGATTCCCGTGTTAGCTGCTCTCTGTCTGTGGGCTACTGACTTGCCACTCATCATTCTGGAGGTACCCCATCTGACATGGCTCTCTTATTTTGGACCATTCCATATTTTACCTGTCTACATTTAAAAAAAAATGTATTGGGTGCTGCCTATTCTGAGAGGCAACAAACAAGGTCTGAGTGATTCAAAAGAAGTAAACTGGCCCTTCCCCTGACACAGAAATCCCTGTGAAAGGTGCCCCTGATTGCTCTGCCTCGTTTAGTCCTGGGAGGGGAGCGCTGTTGCCAGCTTTATTATCCGAGTTCCCCTGTGCAGGTGAGACGGAGGCTCAGGGAGGTCAAGGCACCAGTGCTCCTGGAGCCAAGGCCGTGTCCTTTCTCCCAGATTGAGGCAGGACTCAGGTAAGGAACTGGTCTGGGGACTTGGGCACGCCCACTACCCCACGTAAGCGCTTTACAGCCTAACTTCTGTTTCACCCACTTGGGGGTGAAACCCTCTCGTAGACAAAGACGCGGGGTTAAATGTAACGAGGCTGACCGCAGGGGCGGGGAGGGGAGGACGGGAGGACGGGGTCTGCTTCGGAGGACACCAGCTGGAGGAGACAGATCCATGGGATTCTCAGGACCTTGGCACTGGGGCCCTCGGGCTCCAGGCACAACCCTGACATACTAAGCAGAATTGCAGTGTTTGTGTTTATGGGGGGGGAGTGTGAATACTTTCTAGGGAGAGAGTGCAGATCTTTCATCAGATTCTGGAAGGGACCTTTTAAATAAAAAAACAGTGGAAAACCATTGATTTGGAAGTTCCTGTAGCCCCTTTGGTGGATCTGGAAGACAATGGTATACTTTATACCCGGTCCCTGTCAGTTTTTCTAAATCCTTGCCTGGAAATATATTCTGGCTAAGCTCTTTCACCCTGCAGAGGGAGCAGAGTCCCTCCTTCTAAAAACCGTTCTGGGGGGCCGCTGTGGCTGAGTGAATCCCTGGGCCTTAGGCAGGGGTGCCAGCTCCCCAGAGAAGGGTTGAGGCTGTTTCCAGGGGGCGGGATGGGGAGGCGAGCGGATGTCATGGCTTACCTCAGAGCCTGAATTAGAAGGCTGAAAAAAATCACAGCAGGAAATAATGTGGTGCTTAAAATAGAAGCATCAACTGGGAGAGAGGCTGGGTAGTAGGTGGCATTTGAGGCTCCTGCGGAGTCCTCCCCAGCGGCTGCCTGACAAGCGCTTCGGAGGTGGGGGGGGGGGGGGGAATGCAGCGGGGCCAGAAATCGCCAGAAAGGCCGAGGCTGCACTTCTGCTGGGGAAGGAGGGACACTCAGTAAACAGTCACTGGGGGTAGGCTACCCGTTCTGGCCAGGGGCCCTGCTGGCCTCTCTTCTGTGCCCTCACCTCCCTCCCTCCCACTCCCCACAAACTCCCCCCTCCCCAAATTTGTCTCCCATCTAAGCCCCCTACCTTCCTTGTAACCCTCCCTTCTTTCTCCTCCTTGCCCTCTTTTTTCACACAGCAGCCCCAACACGACTACCCCTTCCTCCCAGGCCCTGCCCCCTCCTCTCTAAGCTTCCCTTGTAAGCACCTTGGCTTCCAGACAGGAAGCTGCCTGGAGGTCCTTGGTGCCTTCCCACTCAATCCAAATTCTGGGAGTGGCAACCCTCAGGTCAGCCTGCCACGGTCTGGCTGCAGTAACCCCTCCACCAACCCTGACCCTGCCCCTTCCCCACTCTGTGAGACTGCCAGGGTCAGCTGCCCAGGAAAGGCCTGCAAGGCAGAGATTCCTTCACCTGGGCCCCTGTTCCAAAGGGGCTGAGAAGCAAAAGCTCTGCCTGTAGACCTGGGCCAGCCCTCCTTCCACGGCCATGTCCACAGGCAGGACCCTCAGAAGGGTCCCCTGCTGGCTGTGAGGTTTGCCAGCTGAGAGCAGGCAGCCCTATACAGAAAGGCTGGCCAGCACTTAGCGGTTGTCTGCTCATCCCGACTCAGCCCTCACAGCAACCCCCTAAGGCCGTTCCTTCGTCATCCCCATTTTACAGGTGGTGACACCAAGACACAAAAGGCGGGTGAACTTGGCCACATTGGCAGAGCCGGTCAGGTGGGAGCCCAGGACCTGGGCCCCAGGGCTCTGACCGCAGGGCCTGCTGTGGAACTTCACCTGCCAGGGCCAGGGCCTCTCAGCTCGGTGCCCTTCTACCCAGCTTTTCTTTCTAAAAAGTGATTTTTGTTGTGTTACGGGTTTGGTTTTTTTTCTGAAAACAAGCATAAGGTATTTGAGGTTCTAATTATTATGGATGCTTTAAAGAGATCAGATGTTCTTATTTGGACTTCTCCGGGTGTTCCCCACCCCCTCCCAGCTGCTGGTGCACGACAAACGAGCACTCCCATCATTGCCAGTTTTGGTGCTGCGCGTCCTCACTACCATCTGGAGAGAAGTGGGCACTCATTAGTGCTCAAGTGCCCTGCGTGTGCGTGCACACACACACACACACACACACACGTGTGCGCCACTAGCTCCCTCCCACATCACGCCTTCGTGTCGCTCTGGGGTTAACGGCTTACAGTTTGCTGAACAAAACTCACAGAAAAGGCATGCATCTGATGCGGCTTCACTCAGGCGCCATTCCCTAGAGGCTGGGTGTTACTAGAATAAGTGGTAAGACATAGTGGCTAAGGTTGTGGGTAGGGGACTAAAAGAAATCAGAATAAAATAATAATATAGTTAACATTTAGGAAAAAGTCCTCACCCGAGGACATGTTCATTGATTTGAGAGCGTGGGAGAAAGAGACAGAGAAATTTCGATGTGGGAGAAACACCCATCAGTTGCCTGCCTTTTGTGCCCTGACTGGGGAACAAACCCACGACCTTCTGGTGTATGGGACGGCACTCCAACCCACTGAGCCACACTGGCCAGGGCTGTAGTTAACATTTTTTAAACACTTACTAATCGCCAGACTTTGCACTAAACATTTTATAGGAAGGATATCAAATGTGAGTGACTCTGGAACCCTGTGATATTTGTGATCTCGTCACCATTTGACAGAAAGCTCAAGGTCATGTAGGGTTTGGGGCTGGGATTCCGACACACTGAACCAGCACCCGAACTGCAAATAAGAAAGGGGTGCTGGTTTCTGCCCATTCTCTTCTTCGCTATGGAAATACCGTCATCATTTCGCTAATTATAAAAGTAACATATGGCCCTATCTGATGTCGCTCAGTCGGTTGGAGCATTGTCCTGTAACCAAATGGTTGCAGGCTCGTTTCCCAGTCAGGCACATACATGGGTTGCAGGTTCGATCCCCAGTCTAAGCACACACAGGAGGCAGTCAGATGATGCTTCTCTTTCACGTAGATGTTTCTCTTTCTCCCTTCCTCTGTCTCTCTGGAAGCAATGAGAAAATGTCCTCGGGTAAGGATCAGAAAAGAAAGTAATACACGCTTACTATGAAGAATTAAAACTAGACAGAAGTGGGTAAAGTAAAAATATTGAAGTTCTTTCCCATAATGCCCCTCTTTGTGGACTTTAATATGCTTCTGCATTTTAAGATGCCTGGGGTCACATTATTATATTCTTTGGGAACATCTTTGCATGTGTCAGTCCACACTTGGTGGTTACTTCCTCAGTTCTCGCAGGGGAACTGGTGGGTCAGGAGGTATGAACATTTATGTTTTGGTCATTTGTTCAAGTGGACAAATTACTGTAAGCCGTGGTATACAATAAAAGGTAAGAACGCAGTGGAAGGAGGCCCTTATATTGCTGGCAACAGTTTAATTAGTACAATCCGAAGGAAAGCAATTTGTCAACAGGTATCAAGAGACTTAAAAATGTTCACACCTTTTACCTTCAAGTTATTCCACTTATGGGAGCCTGTCTAACCCGAGGAAATAAGTAAATGAAAAAGTAATGTTTAGTATTATGATTGCCAGGATTTGGGCATAACTGAAATGTCCTTCAGTAAGGGCATGGTTAAATAAGTCATGAAAAGATTATGACCACCTCTGTGCTGGAATCATGGTTTGTCAGCAAAAAGAATGGTTTTGAAGACTCTAGCGCGTGGCGGAAATGCTTGGGAGGCCAGATGGAGTGAAAAGTAACACAAACTGTGCGCACGTGAGGACCGCTACACAGAGAAGCGAGAGCAATAGCAGCAAAGTTATGTCGATGGTTATGTTAGTGCTGAGATTAGTGTGGTTTTACTTTCTCATTCTTTCTGTAATGCGGTTTATTTTTTTAGTAAAAGTTATATTTGTTCAAAGACTGTAAAATAGGTTGAAATTATCAAAGGACTCTGCTTCCTTTCCTCTCTCTGGATTTGAGTTTTCACCTCTCTGTGTCGAGCAGTCAGACCGGAAGTCGGTGACTGCTAAGTCATCCTGATACGTGTATTTTCTGATGTAAGCAGGGGGGTCTTTCTCTTACAGATTTAAAGCCGAAGTTCGGTCTTCACATTGCAAGTGCACGAGTGGGGCTAAAACCTGTTTTGTGACTGTTAGCTCAGGCTACGTATGCTTACGTGCGCCAAAGCCTCCATGTTAATTTGAAGAAAACACAGTGTTGTCCGAATCTGCATGGACACACCTTAGGCTGCGTTCCCACTGAGGATCGGTGGGCCCCAGACTTGGGAGTGGTGGCACTGGTGGTTTGAACAGTGACTTTCTGGCTCCTGCCGGTGTTGAGGGGCTTTGTCCTGGACTGACCCTGGGTGCCCATGGTGTGTGCAGCTCCCACGGCTCTTCCGTGGCTTGCTGGCCTCTCCTCTGCAGTAGGGCCTGGATCGAATCTGTTTCCTCTGCCAGGTGGAGAGCCCCTTGAAGACAAGGACTGGGTTTTTTCCCTACTACACGCACAATGAATGAATAAGTGAGTCAAGAAAGCCCATTACATGGGAGACCCAGTAGGGTTCCACTGAACCTGTCTGATAAGCGAGGCTAGCCAGCAGTCAGGGGAAGCATGTTGTGATTCACTGATCTGGAGGTGTGTGTGTGTGTGTGTGTGTGTGAGAGAGAGAGAGAAAGAGAGAGAGAGAGAGAGAGAGAGAGAGAGAAGGGGCAAGGCTGGAAGCACGCCACTCTTCGTCACAGCCCTGAAAAGGGCTGAGTGGGCTCTGACTCAGCTCCATGACTCACCCTCGGCATTGCTGTCCCCAGGCCCCGGGCACATCTTCTGAACCGTGGCAGCTGAGCCACCAGTGGAGGAGAGTGGAGGAGGGATGACTCACCCACTGAGCTGGAAGGAAGGGGCCAAAGCTATTCTACCTCGCACGCCCCCATCGCCACCCCTGCCTCCCCAGGGGTTCCCATGCAGTCCCAGACTCATGCGTAGGGTATGGCTGCTCCATTAAAGGCCCCCCACCAGGCGCTGCCCACCCACGCACACCTCCCTGCTCAAACTGCTATGACGTCCTTGGTTCCTTCACTTGGTTATGCCTTGTGCTTCCTGTGGGCATCTGAGGTCAGCTTATAAGGAAGGTTCTAAAGCTCTCTTGGACCTCCTGTCATTCTGTTTTTCTCCTCTCATAAAACTTTCCAGGTTGCAAAATAGTGCTACATCCCCCTTCTCATTTGATTCTGAGACTTCAGGAAGCCTGGCAGGGCAGTGGATGTCACGATTCTACAGGGAAGGCCAGGGGAGGACAACAAAATGAAGGGACTCACGAGGGATCACTGAAAGGCATCCAGGGCTGGGGAGCATGGGGCTGTCGGGGGAGCTGCGAGGCACTGGGCTGGACAGAGGGCTGAGGAAAGGGGCGGTGCTGGCCGCTTTGTGATAGGATCAGACATGTGACTGCATGGGCACAGAAGACAGATGAGGCGTTGTGACTTTATCCCAAGACCAGTGGGAAACCACCGAGGGGCTTTAAGCAGGGACCTAGGGGTGGTATGGCACGGAACTGGAGCAGGGTAAGTAGAGTGTGGGTGGTCTGCCTGTGTGTAATGGCCCCTGGGCTGGGGTCACCCCTGAGTAAGGTGTGTGCATTCATTCCACAGTGAGGGGAGCCAGAGCTCTCTGTAGATGGTGACTGGAGCCGGACAGTGGGTGAGATGCTCAGGGAAGAGAGGGAGACACTAGGGACACCAACACTTAAGAGCTGAGCAAAGGCGGTGCGGCGTAATAGGAGGAAGGCGTGTCTTAACATAAAAGCTCCCTCCCACCTTGACCTCCTCGCATGTGGACAAGGTCCTGCAAAGGAGACAGGTTGCTCTTGCCTCACAGAGGCTCAGGGGCAAAATGACCTGAGGGGACCCCTGGTGTTTCCCTGTGTTGTGGTCCTTCTCCTCTTCCACCCAATGCTGGGCTGCGCGGGTCACCACCCAGGAACTGAGGATGCAGCCTTGGCAGCAGCCAGTAATTGGTCTCAGGAGAGTTCCTGGGACCTCCCGTGGGCTAGGCTCCCTCAGCTCTTTCAGCCCTGGGAAGGTGTGGGTAGGGTTTCCAGATAAAGTATGGGGTTTTTAAGTTAATTTTGAATTTCAGATCAACAGAAAATAATTTTTAGTATAAGTATATCCCAAACATTCCATGGGACATACTTGCATTTAAAAAGTATTTGATGATTATCTGGAAATTCAAGTCTAACTGGGTGTCTGTCCTGTATTTTTATTTGCTAAATTTGGCAACCAACAGGGGGTGGGTGCCTCACTGCCCCTGTGTACCCAGGGCCTTGGGGATTTTCCTTTGTCCGAGGTCATGGTAAGACCAGCCTCCGCATCCTTCAGCCTGCCCTGGCACCTCACGTGGGTCTCAGGGTCCCATGGGGAGGCAAGCCCTGTCTCTGATTGCCTTCCAGCTTCTGGCTCAGGCCTAATACAGTGGCCTTCCACATACCAATGGCCCCCCATCTGGGTAGACAGCCTGCTGTCTCTAATCATGGGGCTTAATAAACGAGGGGACCAGGGCTCTCCTGCTGTGGCCAGGGTGTCACATTCAGGCCTGGTGGGTGGCCCAGGAGCCTGCAGCCCTCAGCCAGCTGACAGCTTGCACTGAGGGTCTTGGGCTAAGGACTAGAGGAAAAGGGAAATGTATACTCTGCTGTGGTACTGGGGAGTTAAGGGGTGTGTGTGTCTGTCTGTGTTCAGAGACCTACGTTAGAAAACAGCAATACCACCCCTGGCCTGGGCTTTACAGAGTTCAAGGCGCTTTCTTCTGTCTGACCTTATTTGACCCTCGCCATATCATTGTCAGGTGGGCAGGGAGGGTATTGCAGCTGCCCCTCCTTTATAGGTGAATGAACTAGGGCTGAGAGGGGTTATGTCTTTGCCCAGAGTCACACATCCTAACACCCGCACAGAGGAAAGTGATAATACTGCAACTACTCGGGGCCTGGGGGAACTGCACTCTGGGTGAAGTTCCTCCGTATGCACAGTAGGGGGCAGACATGAGGCCTTGTTGTGGGAACCAGGCGGACAAGTCCACAGCCCTGACCCGGCCATAGGCAAAAAAGACAGGCTAACAACTCTCACTGGCAGAGCTTGGAGAGCTTCCTCAGGACGCCTTGTGTAGAGATGATCTGTAACCCTTCCCAGAGATGGAGTGGACAGTGGAGATCTTGGGTGGATAGCCTGCTGCCCTTCCTGGGGCAGCGAGACAGGGTGCTGGGTGTTGTGAGTGGGGATCTGGGTCACACGCAGCAGAGGCTGTTGGATGTTGAACCAGACTTTGAACGGGGCAGACGCAGCTGTGTGCGTGGCCAAAACTGTGCATGTGCAGTTGTGTATGTGTATATGTAGAGTCCGCAAGTGTTAGGTGGGCCAGAAGTCCGCTTAGTCTTTTCTGTCAGGTAGAAGGCACAGTTTTCACTTTCACCAATAAGATTATTGATTTGGATATTTTGAGTATGTCAGCTATCTCCCACATGCTATAACATTGATTGTTCTCAATTAATGTCTCGATTTGATCGCTATCAACTTCAGCTGGTCTACCCAACTGTAGAGCATCGTCCAGTGAGAAATCTCCAGCATGAAACTTCACAAACCACTTTTGACACATTCGATCAGTCACAACACCTTCTTTATACACCACACAAATCTTTTTTCGTGTTTCAGTTGCGTTTTTACCTTTCTTGAAATAATAAAGCATAATATGCCAAAAATGTTGCATATTTTTTTCCATCTTCAGTATGAAAATAGCTACACAAAAATTTGACAATTTTGGTAGGTTTTTAAAAAATGCATGCTGGTATGACATTTGCCACAGTACACTCTAACGAAATTGCTCTGAATGAAGTTAAAGACAACTGAGTGCTACTACAGCCATCTTATGGAAAAAACCGAACACACTTTTTGGCCGACCCGATATTTTTCTGACCATTCACTACTTGGCAGACACCACCCCAGATTCGGGGTACCGCAGGGTAGAGAAAATGTGCACACTCAGATGCCTCACAGGTTGCCCTCTCTTGCTTGTGAGTTGACTGTTTTGACCCCAGCAAATATAATGTAAAATTCAGCCCTTTTACCAGCTTCCAGAAAAAAGTCCTTTCCCATCAAACATGGAGTGGAGACTGGGGTGGGTGGAGGGTGGAGGGCATTAACTCTACTGAAGATTAACTGGTCGTGATTAGAGGCCATATTGCTCCTCTCACGGCCTCTCACTCTGCATTCTTACTGTACAAGACCCTTCTGCCAAGTGTCCCTTTGTCCCTGCAGCCACCCTGGGGGCGCACCTCCCTCCTTCCACCTCCCACCCCGAGCTCCCAGCCCCTCCCACTGTTTGGCCTTGAAGGAGCGTCTCTTTCTGCAGTGCCCCTACTTTCTGACATGAGCATGTATGTTGTCCCTGTCCCGTTTGTACTTCTCATAACTAGTCCTGGACGGAATGAACCTGTATCTGAAAAGAGCTGTCCTCTGCAGTCTCCAGCACCACACAGGTCATGTCAGCCAGCGACAGACACCCTCCCTGGCAGTGTTGGATCAGCCAGGGGAAGACGGGCTCTGGCGTTTCACAAACTAACAGAGTGACCGCCCTGTGGGAGCCACGGTTGGGCTGTCCCTCTGTGTTCTGGACTGGATGTGATTTAGCACCTTGTTCTCACTCTTTTGTTGCTGAAATGAAACAAACACACTCCCATCAAAAGGCCATTGACAGCCTGTGTTTGTGTGTTTGTTTTGTCTGTCTCTAAGAAGCTGCAACTGCTATGTAGGTTTTTTTAAACAAAGTCAGTTTTCACCCAGCGTTAGGGTGTGTGATAATTAAAAACAAAAGGAGAGAGCCGCTTCTTCCGTATCTTTCCACTCTTGTTCTTTTTCTCTCCCTTTTCTTCCTTTTCTCTTTTTCCTTTAAAACAGATGTCGATCTGTCTGTCAAGGTGGACCTTGGCCATCTCCGACATAGCCAAGGCAGAGAAACTGTGCCCTCAGCGTGTCGTGTCCTCTGTGCAGACTCTCACTGGGAGGCAGGCAAATGTGCCTTCTGTCCTCTCTTCCCAGGGCCTTTTTCACGGCTCTGCCCTGCCCTCCCGAAAAGGACTCTGTGTGTGTGATCTGGAGCTCTGAGCGTGGTGCTGAGGTGAGAGATGTGTGAATGAGGAGAGCAAGGGGAAAGGGAAAGACAAGAACGGGATAGTAACAATGAGAGAGACTAGAGAACCAGTGTAAAGTTTGTGAACTCAGCCCTGGCTGGTGTGGCTCAGTGGATTGAGTGCTGACCTGCGAACCAAAGGGTCACTGGTTCGATTCCCAGTCAGGGCACAGGCCTGGGTTGCGGGCCAGGTCCCCAGTTGGGGGTGTGAGAGGCAACCACCTGTTGATGTTTCTCCTCTTTCTCCCTCCCTTCCCTTCTGTCTAAAAAATAAATAAAATCTTTAAAAAAACGCCCCAAAACTTTGTGCACTCAGGGACAAGGATGACAGAAAAAAATGGTCATTTGTACATTTTAATTTGGAGTTCAGTCTTTTGGCTGAAAGTAATAGAAACGCTTCTCTAATGAGCTTGAGCCCTAAAAGGGAAGGTGCCGGCTCACATAAGCCGGCTGTGGAGACAGCAGAGGGAGCAGCTGGGAGGGACTCTCCCTGCCTCTTGGAGTCTGGTTTCATCCACAGCTCTCAGGCTGTCCCAGACAGGAGACAGCTCTTCCCACTGTCCCCAGTTAGAAGGCTCCAGCAAACAGCAGTACACCCTTTTTTAGTTATAGGTTTTTAAAAAATGTTGAACTTTGATACTCTCAACTGTTGGTGGAGGAATGGGAAAATGGGGACCCTGATGCTCTAGTACATTCCTGGGGGGCGTGTACATTGTCCCAGCCACTTTGGAGGGAAATGTGGCCCTACCTCTTATGATTTTAAATGTGGATATTACTGCTTTGACGATGCTTCTTCTCAAGTTCCAGACCAATAACTTTCACACATGTGTATAAGGAAATACAGGCAAGGGTGTTATATAAAGTGTTATTTGGCTTTGACCGATGTGGCTCAGCTGGTTGGGCATTGTCCTACAAGGCACAAGGTCTCCAGTTCGATTCCCGGTCAGGTCACATACCTGAGTTGCAGGGCTGGTGTCCTGTTGGGGGCGTGGGAGAGGCAACCAATCGATATTTCTCTCGTGCATTGATGTTTCTCTCCTTTTTCTCCCTTCCTTCCCCCTCTCTAAAAATAAATCAATAAATTCTTTTTTTTTAAAGTGTTATTTATGGCACAAAATTAGAAATAACCTAAATGTCCATCTTTAAACTATGGTATATTCCTATTCTAAAAATAGGGAAAGTATTAAAAAGAATGAAATATGGGCTGACATAAGCCCTAAGACAGTAATGACACATACAATGTGATATCACTAAAGCTTAAACAAAATAAAGCCTTGAAATAATAACAGACATGATTGTGTATGTTCATAACATGCACTTCTAACTGTATCCAAATGGGTAGAGAACGGTCTGGTAAACAGCTCAGATCAGTGGTGGGGTTTGGGGCGGACTGGCAGTTTTGAGTTTTTTATGATAACATGTTACTGGACTAAGGGGGTCCATTCGCCTGAGCACCTCAGAGCCCAGTCGAACATAAACAAGAGTTTGCAGCTGAGAAGGTGAGGGTTTGTTAGTTGAGGAAATGGCAACAAGCCCAGAGTCACAGGTGAGCGGTGCTCAAAGACCTGGCTCCCCAGTGGCTTCCAGGGGTTGCGTCAACTGGGAGAAAAAGCTTCGGTCGTGGTGACGATAGAGTTTGGGTCACAGACTCTACTGATTGGCTGGGGCCAGGGCAGGGAGTAGTTGGTCATTGTATCAGGTTCTGATGTCAGCCAGGGCATCGTTCCGAGTCTGGTTTCATGACGGTGTGGCCGTAAGGTCGGTCCTGCTCTCTCGGGCCTGGGGCCGAAACACAACTGAAGTCAAGAGCTTGCCTCTGGTTTGACCAAAGCTCTGCCTCTGTGGTCGGCAGACGGAAGCTGTGTTCCTCAGACAGTTTGGTGCCGACCGGAGTCCGATGTGCCAGGAGCTTACTGATTAAGGAGGAAGTGGGCAGACAGAAAGGAGAAGGGTCATGTCAATGAAATGGGGTTTCTGTGTGGTTACAAACATATTCCTGTGTAATTTATGTGTTCAGAATTAAAATTTTAAAGGAAAAACCCGTGGAAGCATTCTGATCGCTTCGGCTTGGGTCACATGTCTATTCCTAGCCCAATCCATGTGGCCAAGGACCCCTCGGATTCTGGGACTGGCCTCGCCTGTCACATGTGATTATACCTCCTGCTGTCGTTACGTGCTACGGTCGGGAAGGAGACGTTCCCGCAGAGAAGGGGGCTGCTGCTCTGGGCAGACAAAACAATAAGTATCCTCCATAATGAAAGCACCTGGGTCAGCAAATGTGGTTATACGTATGTGATTCAGGCTGAAAGTTCAACATATTTCTATTATATAGGATGAGGGTTTGTTCTGCTCACTGTCATGTCCCCAGACCCGTGGAAATAGGTGCTCGTCGTGACAGATATTGATTGAGTGGAGGCACCACCACTGCAGCCTACGATTATTTAGTGGCAATCTTTAAAGGCACAGTTGACAATGACGGCTCCCCCAGTGGTCTCAGTGGGCGCAGAAGAGAGAAACGAGGAGGGAGCCAAGTTGCCAGCTCTGGACCCCTCCCAAGCCCAGGGAGGCACCCTGACACACACCTGGGACAGTGTGACCAGGGCCTGGGTGAGGTGTGGGGTTGTGCAGAGGGCGTGTCTTCGGGCCAGCCTCTCATACTTCTCACGACTAAGTAGTGCTTCCTCTGCAGGCTCCTGGGAGCCTGCAAATGCCCCCTCGGCTGGTCCCATCTCGTAGCCCCGCAGATCAGCTGTGGGAGATGGGGCTACGTGGAAGAACGATGGCAACAGGGGCCAGGTCACCTAGGGTTGATGACCCTTGGGGGAGTCACCTAACTCATCTGAATCCTTTCTTGTTCTGCACAGTGAAGAGGATATCATAAAACCCCTCTCCCCTACGCAGTGGTGAACATGTTCCTCTGCTGTCCCTCATGCTGTAAACAGAGGCACCCACTGAAACCAAGAGAGGGCTCGTTTTCTCTGAGGGAGCCCACCACGGAGAACGAAGGGCAGAGCCCGGAGGCCTGAGCCTCTGCGGGTGACCCAGCAGGGGAGGGAGGGTGTACACAGGGCACAGCGAAGAAGGAGAAAGGCTGGTTCGAGGGGGAAGCCCAGACGCAAAGGGCTGTCAGCAGGGGCCCGGCAGTGATAGCACTCCTGCTTTTGGAAGGGGGCCTGTGGGGCTCTGGGAAGAGATGGTGGCAGAAAACAGGAGAGGCCGGAAGCCAGCCTGCAGAGGAGAAAGGGAAATGGCTTTCAGTTCTCCCCTGAGGACTGAGAGAGGGCATTTCCCCTGCCCTCCTCTTCCCCAGCCCTGTGGGGTGAGCCCTGAGAAGACCGGCCAGGACCCCTTCCCCTCTGCCCCATCCTTCTCTGGGACTCTGGCCTCTGCCTGGAGGAACAGCTGTTCTGCCACAGGTCTCCAGTCATGGGACACTCAGTCCTGAGCCCCAGGCCTGACCCCAGTGCTTCCCATTCCCTCTGCCAGGGAGCTGGCTCCTGCTGAGCCCTGCACCCACCCTGCCCCCGTATTCCTAATGGACTAAGGTCCTGTCTGGGATGCCCTGACCTGCTGGAACCTTTCTTCTCATGCCTGGTGTCCCCAGGGCACAAGAGCAGGATGAGCTTCCTTCAGCCAGGTCCGGAGAGTGCCTGGACCATGTGGTTGTCCTCCCTGGGGTCTTTCCTGCCCCCCAGCCCCGTGCCTCCTCTGTTGCTGAGTTCCCAGAATGTCTTTCACCTGAGCACATTTCCTGGATGGAGAAATGGGGGGAAATAGGATGGTCTTAAGATAGCATTAAGGCATTATATTTTGTAAACACATACATAAATAGTAATATACAAATATTATATATAATATACATATTCCCATATGTTTTATATTTTGGGGTAGACTATAGATAAACACTTTGTATCTCCCTCTTTTATTTTTCTTCACTTACCACCAAACCACAAGCATTTCTCCGGATAAAAAAAATATTTGTGAAGGCATTTTAATTAAGGCCAGGGGAGACCAGTGTATGTTTGGAGGTGAAGGAGAAGGTGTGAGTGGAGAGAAGATGCTTAAAGATGCTACACAGCGGAGTAGTTCAGCCTGGACTCCACGTGGGGCCAGGCCTGGAAGGGAGGGCGCTAACGGGGTGGGGACTGGCGGTGGGCTGCAGGAGGGGGCACCCCATGCACTCCCTCCAGTGACCCCCCACCCCTACTACCATGCAGTGAGCCACATTCTTCAGGTTTGATGGATTTTCTGGTTGGAGAAACTTGAGAATTTTCATTGTTGTAACCAAACCAATGTAGTTGCTGAATGTTGGGCTGAGTTTGGCTTGGCTGAGTCTTTGATAAGGAACAAGGGGCACTAGAGGTGTACTTGCCCTGGGGAGACCAGATATCCAAGCCAGACAGCCCATGAACTGAGCAGATTCCAGGATGCATTTTCAGACCCTTTGCTTCCCTCCCCACCACCTTTTCCCTTCCTCAGCCCATCATCACTGGCCACCTAACTCCCGTAGCTGAGGTGTGGCAACCAGTGAATGCCTTTGCTGCGGACATTACCCAGTATTTGATGAGTGTCGTTCATTCATTCAACAAATATTTGTGGAGCATCTACTGTGTACCAGATAGTGTGCTATGCTGTTGTTATAAGATACATCCTTATTTTCAAGAAGCTTCTATATACCCAGCAGCCAGCTCAAGGGACCACAGATATCACTAAAACTTTAGTCTGGGATCGATCCCTCTGTGAACTGATGACAGCTTTGCACACATCTCCGGAAAAATACATGCTTGCACAGAAATTTGCATACCACTGAGGGCGGCACCAATCCCTTGAAGCCCAGTTATGATCTAAGGGTCTGTGTTGCCCCACTTGCAAACACTTGATCTAAGTTAACCCCATGTTATAGATTGAGGAACACCGACCCAGAGAGAGAAATGACTCGTCCAAGATCACACAGTGCGTTAGAGGCTGAACCAGCCCTAGAAGCCAGGACGCCTGGCTGCCCAGGCGCTGCTCCACTAGCCTCCTCTTCCTTCCTTAGTGGTGGGGAGAGCCCGCTGGGGGAGGGGTCCTAGGCCAGTCCGCTGCTCAGCTGCCAACCCTAGAGATTTCCAGCCTACAGGCCTTTATTCTCCACCACCCCTCAGGCCTGAGGGATGTGGGTCAGTGGTTAGGAGCCCCCTGAATAGTTGTTCTGACCCTGACCAGTTGGTTTCCCCCCAGACATCCAGGGAAATGTTCTGGAAGGAACAGGATGCATTTTCCTACAAAATCATTTGTCTCATGAGATGATTTGCATACGGGGGGTGGGTGGGGCACAAATGTCGTTCCCTGTCCATTTCCTCCCTGGAGAAAAGTGTTCTCATCACAGCTTTCTCCTTAAGACTGGGGGTGGCTGTGTGGGTCCAGGCCCAGACCCATGAGACCACTTCCTGATGCAAGGGGACATTGCCGAGGGCTCCCCAAAGTACGAAGGCTCCTTTCTTGACCTGTCCCTACTCCCGGGGCTGGGCTGGAAGGGAGCTTCCGGCTCCAGCGTTGGCAAACAGTCAGCTCCTTGGATCCCCGGAGCCCTGGGCATCTACCTTGGTCTCGATTGCACTTTCTGGGGTTAAATCACTGAATGAGCTGCTAGCAGAGAGGCTTCAGGTGATGTCAGGTGAAAAATAATAACAAATACCTAGTTGTTCCTCAGAGCCAGACATCGCTCTAAGCAATTTACTGTAAATTCATGTAATCTTCACAGTCATCGAGTGAGCTTGGTTTATTTTTCCATTATCAACATGAGACATCAAGGTTCAGCCAGGTTAAGTAACTTGCCTAAGGTCACACAGCTGGCGAGCAAATCGAACTTGGCCAATCTGCCTCTAGGTGAGGACTCCAACTACTGTGTTTTAGAGAAGGTTGGAAGCCTACTCTAACCTCGAAGGCTGTGCTCTAGTCTAGAAACAGTGGCATGGCGTTCAGGGCCCCTGGTGATCTGGTTCCAGGCACACTGCTGTCCCTCCCTGCCAGGAACATGCCCAGCTGGTCGGCAGGTCCTGTTTCCCCTTCCCAGAGGGCACTTCCCTATTTCTCTGTCTGAGCTGCCTCCTTATCCACGGGGAACCTCTGAACAGCCTTTCCGGAGTCTATAGGCTGAGTCGGTCAGGACCCTCCTCGTAATGAACATGGATTCCTTTTGTGATACAAAAGAAAAACAAATTATTTAAAAATTGTTTATGAATGAATAATAATAGCTGATATTCACTGAGCACTTACCACATAAAAAATGTGCACCGTCTCTCACCCTCATAACAGGTCTCTTTGGTGAGTACTATCCGCCTCGTTACCATTTTGCAGATGAGGTAACCGGTCCAGAGAGGTCAAGTACCTCACTCCAGGGGACACTGTTAGTAAATAGTGGAGTTGAACTTGGAGTCCAGCTTGTCAGACTCCAGAGCCTGGACTGCAACCTCTGTGCAACCAGTCCCTACCCATGGAAGATGGGTAGATGAAGAAGTGTCTCTCTTTTTTAAAAATCAACTTTCTATTTTGAAATAATTTCAAACTCAGAACAGATGTAAGAATTGTACAATGAACTTCAGAATATCCTTCTCCCAGATAATGTTTTGCCACATTTGCTTTATCACTCACTTTCTCTCTCTCTTGACATATATACATATTATTTTTATAACAGCTTTATTGATATTTAATTCACACCCCACACAATTCACACATTTAAGGTGTACAATTCAATGGCTTCTGGTATATTCACAGATACGCGCAACTATCCCCACGGTCGATTTTAGAACACTTCACATCTCAAAAAAGAAACCCTGCACCCTTTAGCTATCTCTGCCCCCTCCCCCACTCACTCCAACTCTGACTTGTGAATCTGCTCTCGGTCGATTTACCTGTTCTGGACGTCTCATAGAAAAGGAATCAGATAAAATGCCATTTTTTGATGTGCTTCTTTCACTTAGCATGTTTTCAAAGTTCACCCGTATGTAGCACTTCACATCTTTTTATAGCCGAATAGTGTTCCAATGTGTAGAAACCCACTACGTTCTGCTGATCTGTTCATCAATTGGTGGGCATTTGAGTTGTTCCCACATTTTGGATCCTGTGAATAACGCTGCTGTGGGCATTAGTGGAGGCGGTTCTGTGTGGACACGTTTTCACTTCTCCGGAACACACGCCTAGGGATGGGATTGCTGGGTCATGTGATGACTGTCTGCTTACCTGTTTGAGAAAAGTAGTGTACTTATGCTTATTACTGTTATTTCTGAGTCCTTGGAGCGTGCGTTGCAGACATGCCCCTTTAGCCCTATGTATTTCAGAGGAAACAAACCAAGGATATCCCTTTTCAGAGCCACACTTTCATGATCGTATTTAGGAAATTTATCATCAATACAACATGACTATCTATTATGGAGTCCATAGTTCACTTTTGCTAATTATGTCCCTCACAGCAATTTCCCTGTGGCACCCAGTCTAATAGATTTGTCTGATCTTTGGATGGATGAGTCTCCATTGCCTGTGTGGTGGGCAGTGAGGTCAAGCTGCAGCTGCAGAGAGAGGAGACGTGTCACTCTCCCTGTCCCTTCCACCCCAGGGAAGGGCCAAGGGGAATTCTCTGCATCTGAAGAGACCACATCAGACCTGGGCCCAGGGAGGGGGAACCGCTGTGGAAATTCCCCACCTGGAGGATTTACTGGGATGTACCACAAGAAAGAAAGAGGCTCTGTGGGGGCTTCTTCCATCCTTTCCCAGGAACGGCTGGGAGCGGAGGGGTGTGCCTCTGGGCCAAGTGCTTCCCGTTGTGGCTTCACTGAGGGCTCCTGAGGCCTCGCCAGCCTGAGCGCTGCCTGGGAAAGGCTGCAGTGAGAGACACCAGGATGTCCGGGAAAGGGCGGGTGGGGGAGACCCGCAGGCGCAGTGCTAGGAAGGAGCTGCCCCTTTCTGGGAAGGATCTTGATGCAAGATTCCACCCCCTCCCCCCTCCCCCCTCCCCTGCGCCCTGCACTCCTGCTTTGGGCAGCCCCAGCCTGATTCTCTGGAAGGCGCTGGGGGAGGAGATTTCGGCCTGATTCTAATCAGAGGCATGAGATGCTGGTTGGGAACTGGAAGGCGTCTTGCTTCAATTGGCTCTGAGCCAGTTTGCTTGGCCAGGACTCCCAGCCAAAGGCCCCACCAACCTTCACAAGAGGCCTCCTGGTGCTCCTTCAACATTATTGAGAAAAGCAGAAGGTTAGGTCCTGCCCCACACTGCCAAGCAAAGTTCTGCCAGAGGCATCAGTGGCTCATTCGTTCATTCATTCACTCATTCATTCATTACATTTTTGTGGCTGAAGATCCTTGTTCCTCATCTTTCCCTCTCCCTCTTTGGGAAGAGGCTTGGTGGGACTTCCAGGGGGCAGTCCTGTCTCCAGCCTGCTTCTGGCCTCAGAGCAGCATAAGATCTGTCCTCCCTCATCCCCAGGGCCTTGGGTTCAGGCCACCCCAGGGCTGAGCCGACCCCAGTCCAGTCTACAGTGTGGGTGAAAGGCAGAGCCTTCGGGAGCTGTCCAGAAAGGAGAGGAGCTGCAAGAGGGGGAAGGAAGCCATCTGCTGCATAGTGTGCCCACAGGCCTGCAGGAACGCAGTCGTCCAGTTGGTGCGCAGACGGCCTGCAGACGTGCCTGTTCTGTCCTCCCAGGCTTCTGAAAATCGGGACAGTTCACACAGAAATCCAGGTTTGTGATTTTTCTCGACAAATAAGAAGATCTGGCAACCCTGCCAGGAAACCTTGTTGTGGAAGCTCTCTCTTCGTGAGTTCCATTACCTGCCTGTTATTTAGGCCTCACTGCCACCCTGTGAGACCATTTTGTACATGAAGAAAGCCAGGGAAGAGGTCCTTAGCCTCACCCAAGGTCATAGCCAAGGAGAGGCAGAGCTGAGAGCCTCCCCCATGTTATCTGCCTCCAGGTCCATGGTCTCTGCGCGCACCTCAGCTTTTCCTGCTCAGAGCGCTGGTGCTCCCAGCAGCAGTTGGACGGACTGCAAATGTGGACAGAAAATGAAAACCCTCCCACCATCCAGGTGTGGGGCCTCTCAGGCACAGCAGAGTCCTGAGCAGGGCCACGTGGCCCGGGCCTGAGGTTCTGCAGAGGCCACACTTCGCCAAAGCTCAGAGCAAGACGTGGTTGGGCACAGGTCCTACAGCAAACCTGGGCGGGTGAGAAGCCCCAGGCACCTCTGCACGAGGCGCTGACCTCTGGCCAGTCTAGCTGGTGTATCCTTCCTGGCTTCTCTCCCTCCACTGGGAGCATCTTCCTCTGGCAACATTTGCTCCGTTTGGCCTTTCTGCACATGGCAGGAGCCGAAGGCATGACAGCGCCAGAACTGTCCTCGTCTGTAAATCACAGCACAGTCTGTCGGTCAGGCTTCCTCGAGCAAAGTTTTCTTCCCGGTCAGTTGTCCCGGCTCCTCTTGGAAAGGCTTGCTGCCCTTTTTCCTGGATGGGCTTGTCCAGGACTCTCGTAGTTTCTAGGAATGAATGGAGGGGCAGCACCTTAGGGTCCCAGGACGTCGGAAGATGCAGCGTAACTGCTTTGTAGGAACAGCCCAGCTGTGTATGGCTTCTACATTTTATAAAACCCTTTTATATTCGTGTATATTATTTGGTTTTCACAACTTTATGAACCAGACAGAGGAGCAATTGGCAAATACGGATCATCTAAGAAAGGGCAAAGAATTTTGAGACTCATTCTCAAACCTATTTACCTTGGGCGAGTTCACTTCATCTTTTTTAGCTTTTATTTCTTCGTTGATTAAAAAAAAAAAACCTCTCCCAGGCAAGGCTGCTCCAGATAGTGCTGTTCACCTTGAATCCCTTGAATTCGATGTGTCCCTTCGAAACAGTGCAACTGGTGGAATTCCTCATATGCTTGTCGTGAGGATTAAATGACATGATTTAATGCACTAGCACAAGGCCTGGGCCAGAGTAGGTGATTAGCAAATGCTTGTGGAGCAGATGAACTGCTCACTCAGCCACGATGGGTTCTTGGGTTCGGAGGGGAGCTCACAGGAAGAAGGAGGTAGTCCTGGCTCCCTGTGGCTGGTGTTGCATTTCCTGCCCTTTTTTCTGTCTCTTGCCAAGTTGCCCTTTGTCCTAGGCCTCTGGGCTCCCAGCTGGCTGGAGGCACAGACTTATCTGTGGGGCCTGGAAAACGGGGCCTGGGCTGGGTAATGACCAGCCTTCCGCTTACTTGCAGTTTCCGCTGGGGGACTGGAAGCCACAGCATCCAGATGGCTAATTGCCTTGTGCCTGTTTCTGCAAATCACAGTGATTCACTGTCCCTGCTGAAAACACGCTCTCTTTTCAAAGATTGAATGGTTTCCAAAATTAATTTAGCCTCATCTGTTATCCCCCTGCCCTTCTGCCCTGTCCCTCCCCCAACACCTTCTTCTGGCCCAGGGTGGAGCTTTCTGCTCCAGAGAGCCCCCTTTCACTCTGCAGGGCATAGTGGCCAGGGGTCAGGGCACCGATCTCTTCCCAGGGTCACAAGAGTACCTGCTGAGTGTGGAGTTTGGGGTAGGGGGACCCGGGAGGGAAGGGCTGGTGTCCATGGGACATTCGTCTCCTTGTCCTATATGCCTTCAGCTCCCCAGAGCAGGTCTGACTGAAACCCTAGAGAAAGAGCTCCAGGGAGCTCTCACTGGTACTGCTTTGCTTATAAAACTCCCAAAGATCATCTGCGTCTTACATTTGAGTGGCACAGCCAGGGCTGCCGTGTTAGAGGGCCATGACGGGTCAATGCGACCTTGAGGCCAGAGCTAGAGGTTGGGAGAATGTACCACCACATGATTGCGACCTGTTTCTTGATCATCTTTGGGCATCTGTTCTTCCCCAGGAACATAAAGGTTTTATCATCCCTACCTCTGCCCACTATTCACTTATTTAATAAACATTTATGGGGCCTCTCCATATGTCAGGCATGTGCTAAGGACTGGGGCTACAGTTCTAAAAGAAAAAGAGCAAAAACAAGCACCATAACCGTGGCCCCCTGCGGGAGCTAACGTTCTAGAGCGGAGAAGGGAGAGGGGGAGGCCGCCAGCTGGGCCCACTGCACGTCCCCATTGGTGGACTCTCGGTCCCATTCTACTTAGGGTTTTAACAGAAATCTTTGCCCAGAACTGTCTTAACTGGCCGTATGGCACACAGCATTTCTCCTTCATTTTCTACTGATTGTCCAACCCTGCAAGTCCCTAAATTCTGGATTCCTTTCTACCTTTTATTCCTTCTTTAGAACCAGCCAGTTCTTTTCTGAACTCTGTTCTGTCTTGTAGAACAGGGTCAAATATACACAGTAATAGCTAAGGCTCTCGACTAAAATTCTGTTTCTCAGCCTTTTAAATCCATAAGCTTACTGGTTAACCCAGCCTTCCAAATGTTCACAAATGACAGTTTTTCAAATGCTGTACCACCACAACACTGGGGTCACCATTTTTCCAGCCTCCGATAAACCTTTCCTCACCATCCCCTGACCAAGGCCAAGGCCAATGTCATGCATTGTAGTTGTTTTCTCTTTTTTGTGTTGGCATGGCTGCCCCTTAATCCTGTGCAGCATCTTCTGTTCACAGTGATTTTACATTAGAACATTGATGCTGTTACTTCTCTTTTAGTCTGTGTTGTGGTAGATGAGAAGCCTGTTATCAGGCTGATTGTTGTTTCTTTTAGGTTCTTTCTCTCGGCTCTAAGTATTTCTTCTTTTTTTAAAAAAACCTTTATTTATTTATTTTTAGAGAGAGGGGAAAGGAGGGAGAAAGAGAGGGAGAGAAACATCGATTGGTGGGACCTGGCCTGCAGCATAGGCATGTGCCCCTGTCGGGAATCAAATTGGCAACCTCTTAGCCCACAGGCTGGCGCTCAAGCCATTGGGCCACACCAGCCAGGGCTAAGTGTATTCTTTACTGATGTCCCCTCGCTTCACTGAAGTGCTGTTGTATTTCCTTATTCCTGAAAAATTCTCAGTTGTTATCTTTTAGAAAAACGCCTATTTACTATCCTCTCCACTTTCCCCAGAATTCTTTAAGTTTCATATACATATAATCTTAACTGTATTTTTTCTGTTCCCATTTAGTCCCCTTCTACCCCCTCCTCCCAGCAGTCATGACACTGGTGTCCATGTCCATGAGTCCTTTTTCCTTTTGGCTCAATCCTCCCACCCCGAACACCCCCCCCACCCCCCAGCCAGCTGTCATCTGTTCTCCATCTATGAGTTTGTCCCCATTTTCCTTGTTAGTTCAGTTTGTTCATTAGATTCCACATATGAGTGAGGTCATATGGTATTTGTCTTTCTCCAGGTCCCTCCATACTCCCCAGAATTCTTTTGAGAATGTTGGCATCTCTTTTCGATCACATCTGATATCTCTAGCTGTGACCTAGGAGATTGCCTCACTTCTGTTTTCCAAATCGCTGATTCTCGTTACCTGTGTGTATTCTTGTCCTATAGTCCCCTGTTCCTGTTTGATATATAATGCTCCCTCGTTTACTTCTTCAGGGGTTTTAGGCAAACCTCTCTTAAAGTCCCTTTTTACTGCTCTTCGTCTAACTCCTGGCTGCGTGTCCGGCAGCCTTTAAAGCTGTGGATTGTTTTTCATGGCACTCCACATATAACTTCCTTATATGTTCTGCAATTCTTGTGTTGTTTTTGATGGGAAATTCCTTCTGAATATGCTCTGGATTGAGGAGGCCTTGCCATGGACTGTTTAGTGATTACCTTTGCCCAAATACTTGGGGAGCACTGATTCTGGGAACTCCGTCTCACAACATTGTTTAGGGTTACGGTTTTACGTCATTTGGAAAGTACAAATGTAGGCCCTACCTGTGTGCACGCCGGACAGACCGTGGGTTTCATGCTTCTGCCTGCGCCTCTCCTTTACCCCGAGCCATGAGAGGAGATACTGTGGTCCCAGTTCACGGATGGGTCGGCTGCTCCTGGCTCCTGCCCGTATGCAGAGATCAGCTTCCTAAGAGAAGAATGCCTGGGAGGTAAATACTCGGAATATTTGCCAGTGTTGACAATGGCTTCTCTTGCATTTATTTGATAGTTTGCAATGGGGGAAGAATTTTGGAGCCACTGTTTCTGGGATCCAGTGCTGCTTTGGGATGTCAGCTGTAATTCAGATTCTCAGGACTCCTTTATTAGCTCATTTTTTTCTTTCTGAACGTTTTGGGATGTCCTTTTTTTCTCGTTGTTATGAAACTTCACAATACTTCAGTGAGTGTGTTCTGCCCTTTATCTTGCTAGGCACTTCACGGTCCTCTCAGCCTGGAGTCCCAGGACTTCCACTTCTAGGAAAGTGGGCTTCAGGCTTTGGAAAGTGGTGAGGACCAGATGGGTGCAAGCTTCATGAGCTATAGCTCGTGGCTTCCAACATCACTTACCAGGGGAAAGACCAAACATTCAAGGGGCCAGAGACCAATCACTGTATCAACTACTTCTTGAGAAAAACTGATTTCTATTTTTATCAAAGTGTATAGAAAAAATCAAATGGAAACTTTTATATTAAAAAACCTGTTATATAAAGCATCAGCTCTCTGCCCCTCCCTCCCTGTTTGCAGTTTCCTTCCGGAGATAGTTACTTTCAACTCTTTTAGCTGCTCTGATAAGTCCAGCTTTTAAAAAATGCTTATGCTCATACTGATATCTCTTTTCCTTGTCCTTTTCTTTCTTTTTCTGTTATTTTTTAAAGAACAATAAAAACCTTTATTACATGAGCTAAGATAGAAGCCAGGAGGATTGGCTTGCCTTCCCGGGCCTTGGTTTCCCTCTGCTCGAGCCCCAGCTCCCTGCCCTGCGGTACATGGCCGTCTGCATGGCCACACCGCCTGGCCTTGGAGCCGTGCACGGAAGAAGCTCCCGTTGCTGGAACTGCTCTCCCAGAAGACAGCTGATCGTGGCATTCTGTTTCCTTTCATATATTTCTTCTGAATTTCTTCTGATCATTTTTTTGCTGTTGTTGTTTAAAACCTCTTTGTCGTCAGGACTCAGCTCAACCCCTTCTTACGGCCCAGGGGCAGTGACTAGTGGGACTTGTTCTGCCCTGGTGCTGTGCGCTGCCCGCGAGCGAGAGGCGTTCTTCACTGCGGTCTTGGCACAAACTAGTTCGTCATTGTACGCACAGTGGACAGCACCGACAGCCCTTGTTTTGTGTGTCCAGCATCCTGGGCCCCAGGCGAAGTTGCGACATCCAGCCTCGAGGCCCGGTACTTCTCGTTGCCTCCTCGCATGCTGATGGCTGTGTGTGGTAGGGTTGTCAGGGCGTCCCAGTGAGTATTTGTGCTCTTATGGTAGGGCTTCCCTTTGCCCCTGGCCTTGCCCCTGTCCCGGGGCACTTGTGGCAGTGGTCCTGAGAGATGTCCATGGTTTGGTGCCGACTGGAAAGAGCTATGCTGGTATTTTTTCTTTTTTAAAAAAAAGATTTTATATACTTATTTTTAGAGAGAGGGGGAGGGTGGGAGAAAGAGAGGGAGAGAAACATCAATATGTGGTTGCCTCTCATGTACCCCTCACCAGGGACCTGGCCTGCAACCCAGGCATGTGCCCTGACTGGGAACTGAACCCGTGACCCTTTGGTTTGCAGGCCTGCGCTCAATCCACTGAGCCACACCAGCCTGGGCTATGCTGGTATTTCTTGATATTACATGGGGACAGCCCTCTTGGTACCCTTGTGACCTTGCACATATTCGAACAGGCTGCGAAGGCAAAAGGCTGAACCACAGCTAATGTGATTCTTGGTGGAATGCCTTGTGACCCTCGCAGACAGGGTGGGGCACTTGTGAGGAGCTGCTAAGCAGCCATCTTTCACTCAGCTCCTGGTGTTTCCGGGGAGGCTGTCATGACCAGTGCCCCCGTGCCTTTGGGTTCTAATGAGACAGGCTTCCTGTCCTGCCCCCAGCCCTGGGGCTTTAGGTAATTAGTTCCTCTTCTCTCTTGACTTTAAAACGGAAATTTATTCTTGATGTTCTCTAGGTTCATTACAATATTTTTATATTATCTCATTTCTACAAAATTCTCAAGTATTCTTTACAAATTCTTTATATCTTTTTTCAATTTTCTCACCAAATTCTAACTATAAGACTTTTACCACTTGTTTTCTACCCAGTCTCAGTTTACTGCTGAGCAATGTTATTGCATAATTATATTCCCTCCAACTTTGTTTTTCCTGCAGTTAACAGTTACCGTAGTTTTTATTCTGCTTAGTTTCTTTTTAATAACTATTGCTAATATTTTCAAAATGTTCTCTATGTATCTGTTCAACATCTAGCAATGTCTTTTCCAATTATCCAAATGTATCAAAAATCACTATCTTGTCTTTCCCTCCCTTCCTCCCTTCTACCCACTCTCTGTCATCTTGCTTCCCATGCAGAATGGTTACTCTCCACACCTGGGGCCCAGGTACTAATTCAGGGCTTCCCTTCATCCCTCCCCTCCTTTGGATTGCTTCTTTGTTTTCCTGGGCCTCTTTGTTCCTCCTTCTTGGCTTGGTCTTTCTTTCGTTTCACTGAATTATATCCTTCGCTACCATCCTAAGAAAAGGTGTGTGGGAGGTATAGCTTTTGCATTCTTACATATCTGGAAATATCTTCATTCCACACTTACCCTTTTTGGATAAGTATAGAATTCTAGGATAAAAATAATTTTTACTCAGAACTTTGGGCCAGAGTCTCTGGCATCCCGTACCGCTGTTGAGATGTCTGGTGCCACGGCTTCTTACTCCTTCGCACAGATGTGGGTTTCTCTCTAGAAGTTATGAGGTTATTTCTTTTATTCTGGTATTCTGAAAATCAAAATTATTGCCTTGGCTTCCCTCCCTCCATTCTACTGGACATTTAGTGGGTACTTCCAAATTGGAGGTTTAGATCCTTCACTTCCAGGAAATTTACTTACATTATTATTACGTTATTTACTTACATTGAAATAATAATTTCCTATCCTTTGTCTTCTGCTTTGTGAAACTGTGTGAACTGCCGGGACTCCTCGAACAACCCCCTAGCACTTTTTCTGTCCCCAATGGATACGTATCTTTCTTTGCTATTTTCTGGGAGGTTCCTTCACCTTCGTTTCCCACTCTTTCCTTGAATCTTTGGTTTTGCTGCCACGTTTTAAAGTTCTCACTGCTCTCACTCATTCCCTGACTCTTCCTTGTTTACACCATCCTATGCTTTCTCATAGATTTGCAACTTCTGTTAGATCTCTAAGGCTATTATTAATTAAATGTATACATAAAAATAAAAAAAATATGTCTTCTTCTTACGTCATCTATGTTTCCTCTTAGTTCATTTTCTTTCTTTCTTTTTTTTTTAAGTTTACTTTGGTCTCTCTTTTACGGGCAATACTTTCTGCAAATTCCTGGTGATCCTGGGCTTTCCATTGCTATGTGACACAGAGCATCAACATGATCGGCAGCTGTGTGTGGGGAGGGGGCTTGGCTGGTGGGCCTCACTCTCAGGCCATTCCATTGGGAGACAATAAAAAGTTAACACTTAAAGAACTTCTCTCTGGGGCTAGTGAATTTTTTTTCAATGAAGAGCTTCCAATCTTCCACAGGGGACATGTACTTGACAGTCCCTTTCTGAGAGTGGGTAAGGGAAGGGGTCTGGCAGAGGGCCTTACTATTAACAAGTGGCCTTACCTTAACCCCTGTATTTCCAGCCAGACAGCTGCCCTCTACTGCTGCCGGAATCCCTGAGTTCGGGGTGCTCTGGTTCAGTTTCACTAAAGAAAAAACCTCCAGTGTATGGCAGGGACTGGGTTGCCTAACCATGTGGGATTGGGAGGGGATCTACAATTGTAATGTCTCCATATTTCTCTTTCAACCATTCCCTAAAGCAGGGATGTTCAACCCATGGCCCACCGGCTGCCTGGAGCCCAGGATGGCTATGAGTGCGGCCCAACACAAAATCATAAATTTACTGAAAAGATTTTGAGATTTTTTTGTGATTACGTGTCACAATGTATTTCATGTGTGGCCCAACACAACTCTTCTTCCAGTGTGGCCCAGAGATGCCGGAAGGTCGGACCCCCTGCCTTAGAGGTTAGTCCATGTTTTAAGCTCACTTCCTGCGGTGGCTGCTACTTCCAGGTCACCTCCTTCTTTGGAGTCTGTGGGGAGAGTCTGCTCGCTCCTCACCACCGGTTCTCTCTCCAGGCCCTTCCAAGTCTCAGTTTTCTCTACCTGCCTAATTCAGGGACCGTTTCTCCAGCCCCTTTCAGCCATCCCCAAATCACTGAACTCTCTTGTCCACTGATGTCCTCACTTCCATTCTCTGTATTCTCGTGGGTCCCTTCAAAAAGTCTTGTGGTGTCTGTGAGGGAGAGGAGGTGAAGGCATCTGATCAGTTTGTTATCTCAAACTGCAAATTTATACTTTAAAGGGTTTTCAGATTTTATAAATAACATACTTTGTAGAAAATTTAAGCAGTGCATTCAAGCAAACACGATCCTACCACCGAGAAATAATCAATATTAATGTTTTGGTGTGTGAAAAAATCATTGACTTTTAAAAAAATAAACTTTTTAATTTTAGAATAGTTTTAGATTTATAGAAAAATTACAACGATGGTGCAAAGTTCTCATATACCCCACAGCCAGTTCCTTCTGTTACTAAGTTCTCGGTTAGTATGGTGCATTCATCACAATGAACCAATATTGACATGCCATTATTAACCGAATCCAATCTTTATTTAGATTTCCCTAGTTTCCCCCCACTGTTCTTTTTGGGGGGCACGATCACATCCATGATACTACATTATTTAGTTGTCATGTATCCTTAGGCTCCTCTTGATTGTGACAGTTTCTCAGATTTTCCTTGTTTTTGATGATCTTTAATAGTTTGGGGGGTCCTGGTGAGATATTTTGTAGAATGTTCCTCAGTTCCGATTTGTCTGATGTTTTTCTCATCAGTAGATTTGGACTGTGGATTTTGTGGGGGAGGAAGACTACAGGGATGAAGCACCATTCTCATCACATTATATCAAGGGTGCATATTATTGACATGACATCACATCTGATGTTGACCTTGATCATCTGGCTAAGGTAGTACTTGACACTGCACAAGTAAAGTTGATCCCCTCCTTCCACACTGTACTCTTGGAAGGAGGTCACCATAGGCAGCTCATGTTTAAGGACTGGGGAGTTGTGCTCCACCTCCCTGAAGGCAGAGCATCTGCACAAATTATTTGGAATTCTCCTGCCTGGGAGATTTATCTTTTCTCCTTCTTTTATTTAGTTATTCAATTATTTATTCATTCCAGTATGGACTCATGGATCTTTATTTTATACTTTTGGTTATAATATAATAATACTTTATTTCTTTTCTTGCTCAAATTGTTCCAGCTTTGGCTATTGAGAGATCTTTCATTTGGCTCCTGTGTAATTTTGTGTTCTCTCCCCGCCATTGTTGTGGAGTCTCTGAGCTCTTCCTTACTTTATGGTACTACAAGATGCTCCTAGATTATCCTGTATATCTCCTGCCCCAGTTCTAGAATCAACCATTTCTCTAAGATGACCTAGTCTTTGTACTGGACAGTGGTATTAGAAACCAAGTTCTGGGCATCAGGTGTGCTTGTTGCTACTGGGATGTCTCGGCTGACAAAGCAAGGAAATAGAGGTGTGTACACTAACTCAGGTGTGTGCACGCATCTGTAAGTGTTTCCATAGGTAACCACCTGTATCTATATTAAGTTACACATGAGTTCCCACTAAGGTCTTCCACTCTAATTCATCACCACATGGGTCGTTCCACTCATCTCCTCTTGTTTATCTGTAAACATCTACTCCAACAATAAGAAACCTGGCTCCCACATCTGCCGTGCATTTTCTTAATCATTCAATTCCAGTGTGTTGTACATGTTTTGTCAACCAGCCACTCTTTAAAGTAGGAATTCATTTTAATTGTTCCCAAGCTACTTATTTCACATGTCCAAGATTTCACATAGGACTTTATGCCACGGGGTCCTTTTAGTTCCTGCTCTGTTCCCAGCCTTCAACTCACCAGACTAAAATGCCAGTTCTCACATCGATGTCCTCTCCAGGCTCTGGCTTGGTTATTTTCCGCTGGTCTCACTCCTTCTGGAGGCCCACTGACAAAAAATGCCTCCATCCCAGGCACCTGTTGTGTGACAAACTCCTCGTCTACCATAATGTGTGCCTAAGTGCTTGCTCAGGCAGTGTCAAAGGCAGGGTTTGCCTTTGCCGGGAGAGAGGAGTGTGTTCTTACATTCTTCCTCACTGTGGACAGAATTCTCAAAAAGCCACTTTGGCTGCAGTGAGAGACAGAAGTCTCCCTTAAATGGTGTGTCCCCATATCACCACACAGCACACAGCCCCAGGAAACAGCACTATAAATAGCGCTTGTGTCCCTGCCAGTCTGCCACAGGCTGCTTGACCCAGGTGGGAGGGAGGCTTGATGGACAGAGGAAAAAGCAGACAAACAGATCAAACAGAAAGGAGAGGGAGAAAGATAAAGGGGAAAGGGTGGATAATATTTATAATTAGTTACATTTGCAAAGAACATGCATGGTCCATTTATTTCATTAAGAATAAAAACTCAGAAAAGTATCTATTTAGTTCCTTTAAACTATTTTATGGGTTAAATTGGTTTTTATAGGTTTCAGGCTCAGAGATGGGCACATGACCCGTGCTGGGCCAGTGAGAGTCGGCCCAGGGGCTACTGCTACGACTAAGGGCAAGAAGCACCTTCTCCTTCTGTTGGGATTATAAAATAGGTGTGGGTGGATGCTCAATGTATCTGCTTCTTTGTTCGCTTAGTTACTTGTTTGTGTGCAGAGAGGAATGGAAGGGAGCATCCCAAAATGAATGTCAACATGAATTTTTGGTGGCAGGATAATTGGTGATATTTATGGATTTTACACATTTACATATTATATTTTCTATAAATAGTGTATTACATTTATATTAACAGATTTTTCTGTCATAACTTATTATTTTTAATTATTTGATAATATATTATTATAAAATAATATAAATATTCAGTGCTATATTTGTAGTGTTCATATTATTATATAAATAATAGGTTAGTATAATTATTACATTACATAGGGCAGAAGTGCTTTAGCCCCCAAATGCCCACTTGTTCCTTCCCTTGGTCACTGTCTGAAACCCAGGTCCCTATGACTGGCAGGATATATAGCATTAATCCCAGGATAACCCAGTGTCCTAGATTTTTTCAAAATAAAGTATTTTACCTTTTCCAAGTAAAGTATTTAGGAAAAAGAAATTTTTCAAAGTAAAACATTTAGGAAGTAAGAGGTTCTACTGGATTTGTTCACATCCCATCAGACCCCAGATGGCCTCAAAGAACAGAGCGGAGGGTCGGATAAGGGTCTGCTGGGGAGAGGAGTTGGGGGGCGCTTGCTCCTGCTGTGGCAGGGACCAGGGCCCATGTGGCAGTTTTGCCTGACCCTGTAGTCTTTTTGGAACGAACTCAGTGGGTTTCAGATCAGCTTTGATGCTCTGGGTAGCCCTGCCACACAGATGGACAGGCTGCAGCCCCCAGCCTAGGAGGGATGGCCTGGCTGGGTCCCCAGTCCCTCCTGCAGTGTTTGTGAGGACTGCTGGGAATCTGCACAGCCTGGGATGCCCCCCTGCCAGTCACCAGCTCAGTCCTGCTCGCCCCCACTGTGGGCACGGGCCCTCCCTCCGCTCCCACAGCATAGCTAAGGCCAGGCTGCAGCATTTAACAAAATTCCTCATAAACTCTGAAGGGATGCCATTCATTCCAAAAGAAAACCACTTTTTACAATTACAACCAGAGCCTGTAGCTTCACATGAATTGCATTGTCTCTTCTCCAGAATAAGTTTAAGTTTTATCCCTGCATAACCCAAAGACCTATTAAAATATTTTCCTAAAAACAAATGGGATTATTCCCACAAGAGCAATTTGCTTCCACCTCCACAGGAAATAGAGGAACTGGGAGAAAAACCTAAACCCATGCAATTAGAATAGCACTTTGTCCCCTTTTCTCGCCATTGCACTTTTCTAGAACAGCAGAGACCACTTTCTGCGCACTCCAGCACATACCGACTTGGAAACAAAAGACTGAGTCTGAAAGAGAGGCAGTGACTTGGCTGGCCCGGGGCCACGAGACAGACTCCGGAGCACGAGTAGGGGGACATCGGTGGATGCAGAAACCACCAGTGTTCCCGGCACAGCTCGCAGTCAGATGGGGGCGCAGAGGGACAGGGGTCATGGGCTGTTCTCCCAACCTGTGAGTGTTCATTATTTCATCTTTAACGGAGGCACCTGGAGCAGAAGAGCTCTCATCCCCCAGGGGGTCAGTGAGGCAAGGGGCTTGCCCCCAGATGTAGGTTTCCACAGGCTTCTTCCGGGATTGCATCACTGCGGCGCTGCCAAGGCCGCTCCTTCTCCCACCCCCACAGGCGCCCGCTCTCCTGCATGTGAGATAACACCCTTTTGTTCTCCCAGGGACTCCACACCCAAGGGGAGAGGGAATGAGGAACCCTATCTGATGGAGGGCAGAGGCAAGCAGCTGCCCCTGTGCTCCTCTTGCCTTCTGGGGCCCCCGCCCAGTGCGGGAGGCCTTTCTGGGCTGGGCTTCCTGGCAGGGGAGCCTCGCGGGCACTGGGGGTGCTGAGCAGGGTGCTCGTTGTGCAAGAATGAACACCACTTCTGCTGGATTCGTGGAATTCTGAGTGGCAGTAAGAGAACGCCTCTTCCACCGCGGACATTTCCTGGCCCACCCTGCCATCTCTCCAGACAAGGGCCGTGTATTTGTGAGTTTGTGCCCTCACACAGCCTCAGTGCGGCACTCCTCAGGCCATTTTACCTCTGATTTGTTAGCTTTACACGTTCACACTCTGGGTGGTCATTATAGTTACCATCATGTGATGAAGAGACTCGAGAACAAGAGACTGACCAACATTATGTCCAAGGTTACAGTACGCGGGTGGCAAAGCTGGGGAGGACGTGCCACTGTCTTCGTCTTGCGGGTTCCTCAGGGTGTTTTTTTTCCCAAGGAATCCCCCAGGGTGGGATGGGTGTCTTTTCAGTGGCTCAGCACCTGACTGCTGATCAGGTTCAAACTTCCCAATGCCGCGTCCAGGGTTTGCAGAACCTGCCTCTCCCTTCCTGGCCAGCCCCTCTTCTGCTCTCTGTCCGCAGACCCGCTGAGCTCTAGCGGCACAGGACCACTACTGTTGCCCTGGCCGTGTCCTACATGTTCACCACTCTGGGATGACTGAGTGTGCTCTTTTGTCCGCCTGGGCGCCCTCTGCCTCTTCTCTTCTTGGAGAACTCCTGTTCACCCTTCAACACTCTACTCAAAAGTCAGACGGCACTTCGAAGGCTTGCTTGACTCCCGGAGCTGGCTGCTCTGTGCTCCGAGGCACCAGGTTCCTTCCCTGGCTCATCACCGACAGGGTAATTATGAGGATTTGCATGTTTATCCTCTGCCTGGTTGCTCCTCCAGGGCCCGGACTGGCGTTCACCTTTGCAAACCAGGCCAGGCCCTGAATTCCTCCAGCAATAATTGGGCAAGAATGAACACCACTTCTGCTGGATTCGTGGAATTCTGAGTGGCAATAAGAGAACGCCTCTTCCACCGTGGACATTTCCTGGCCCACCGTGCCATCTCTCCAGACAAGGGCCATCTATTGGTGAGTTTGTGCCCTCACACAGCCTCAGTGCGGCACTCCTCAGGCCGTTTTACCTCTGATTTGTTAGCTTTACACGTTAACCCTGTGGGTGGTCATTATAGTTATCATCATATAATAGAGAGACTCGAGAACAAGAGATTAAACAACATTATGTCCAAGGTTACAGGATCTACCTGGCAAAGCTGGGGCTCGAACCCTATTATTCTACCTGTAAGATTCACAAGACCACTGCCTACACCAGAGTCTCAATAAGTGGTCCTTAAATTAGCAGATCAGCCTCACCTGAGAACTTGTTAGAAATGCAAATTTTGGGCCCCACCTAAGGCCTACTAATCAGAAACTCTTAGGGTAGGCCCAGCAATCTACATTTTAACTAGCCCTGCAGGTGATTCTGTTGCACTCTGAGTTTGAGAGCCCTGGCCTACACCCTAACTGCTCCAGCGGCTGTCCAGAGCCAGAGGAGGGCGCTCCAAGGCAAACTTTCACCCGTAGACAGCCAAAGCAGCTGGGATCGGAACCTAGCAGAGAGGGCAGAAGGGAAGAAAACACATGGGCTTGGAGTCAGGAGCCAGAGTTCTAGCCCCACCTGCTTGTTCTGTAATTATTGGCTGAGTGATTCTGAGCACCTCTCTGGGCCTCAGGTTTCTCACGTGTGAAATGAAGATGTTGACTACATGATCTCATCTCTGATGTCCCTTTACTTTGTTATTCGTTCCTCCTTCTTTGGAGTAATATGCTGTCTACACCAGGAATGGAATGAAGACAGAGTATGAGTACGCACTAGTTTTCCATGGATTTTTCCCATACTTGGAAACTGATAGCCCAAAATTCTAAATCCTTGGACCAGCTATCTTCTGCCTTCTTCTATGGGGTTAGAATGTCAAGCAAACCCTCGAGTGGATGCATGAAACTTTATTAGGTAAAAAATAGAAACTACCTAATGGTATCGGTTTGGACTTCCCTCCCCTGCCAGAAGCTCCTCACATGGGTCTTTTCCTGAGGCCCGTCTCCTGTCACCTGCTTTCCCACTGTGACCGTGCCAGACCCCCCTGCTCACATGACCATCCCCTATCTCCTCTGTGAGCTCGAGCACTTTCCCTGCTCTTCTCCATGGGGTTGCCCTGTCCACAGGTTCTTCCTTGCCCACCCTCCTTCTGAGTAGGAGCAGGGAGATGGGTCAGGGTGCCTTACTAGGTGCACCAAAGGCTCGGTGGCCTAGTGGGGGAGCCCACAGACACACTGAGGCCCTGTCCTACTGGTTTCATGTGGACCTGCATGTTCTCCCGGGAGCCTACCTGATAATGGGTGGGGCTGTGCCCATAGGGTACCCAGTGGGGCCCAGCATTTAACTGGCAGCTGGAAAACCTCCTGTGTGCATCAGACTGAAAAGAAGGAGGAATACTTCTTGTCCCTTTAAGATGATTATAAGACCTTGAGGCAAGTAATTACATTATAAAAGTAGAGCCCTGAGTCAGGTGAGTAGAATAATTTTAATTACTCAGGACCTGGGTGTCAGCAAGAGAATATGGCTGAGCTCTCAAGCCTGGGGGGGCTGTGAGAACATGAGCGGTTGTAGAATATTGGTCGAAGAATATGTTACCTTTAGCAAAACCACACGTGCCAGATCAACAGCCCAAGTATGTGCCAAATCAGCATGATACAAAGGGAGACTTTTGGCACAAGGTTTCCAGAGTCCAGGAAAAGATGAGAAAAAAACACAGGACATCTGGTGTCACCAGTGGCCCTCGGGTTGTTAAGGCCCCAGGAAGAGCAGGAGCCCATGTCGGCCCCGTCAGCCGAAGCTCACTGAGGCTGCACTTCTCAGCTGCAAGTGACTCAGGGAAGCTGGCTCCCTCCTAGACTGAGCATCAATGGAACTACACACTCATAAGGAATACATGTGCATTCCAAACTCATCAAATTGTGTACAGTAAGTATCTCCAGCTTTTTGAATGTCAATTGTACCTCAATAGTGGTTATAGAGAATATGCGTAAGGCTTTGTGTGCGGTTATAGTATCTAATATACACTTTAAACCAACAACACACTGGCAATAGTTATTATTGTAACAGGTACCTTGGATCCCATGTAAACACCTTCTGTTAATGGCCACTGTCTTTGCCCATCTGAGCCTCCCGCAGTGGGCCTGGTAGTTGAGTTCGACCTGCAACCTGCTGACCTGCCTCAGGTGGACATCCCAGGGCACTTGAGGGGCTGGGGAAGACCCAGGCACAGGGTCTTGGGCTGCCCCAGAGTGGATCCCTCCCTCAGCCATGGTTTGCTCCTGGCCCATCTCAGTCTGAACTTGGCTCACACTCTTGCAAGACTTAGCTTAAAGGATCCTTCTATATATGTTCAGAATGGATTTCACCCTCACTCCTTAGAATTTCCTAAGCATCCTACTCTCCAGCTTATATGACTTCACAGACCCTGAGCACTCATTCCCAGGGCTGACTTCTATCCAAAGACTGGACAAGTCTGAACACTTTGGTCCTTTAGCTGTGCCTGAGGTTGTGCAGGGGAGATGTGGGCTGTAGCCCGAACAAGCTGATGTAATCTAGCTGTGGGCCCTTTGGCAAGTCATTTTGCTACTCTGGGCCTTAGTTTTATTTTCCGTAAAATAGCAGTGTTGCTTCAGATGCCCTCTGAGAAGGGAATCCGTGCAGTGTCATGACAGTGGGGGGACTTTCAGCCAGGTGAGTGCTTGCCCTTCATGGACTTAGATGTGAGGAGCACCTGTTGGGTGGGTCCTGGCTGGAAAGAGTGAGACAGCCTCCTCCAGATCTACTCCTGCCTGAAGGGTTGCCTCACAGGCTGTTACTTAATTCTCCTTACCACCCTCCAGGGTGGGGCAGGGAAGGGCAGATAGGTAGTGGCTGATGCAATAGGCATTTGCAAGCCTGTGTTGTTCTTCGAAGACTAAACATAGGTCAGCTGGCTGGGCCAACTGGGCTGCAACTTTAAGGCTTAGTTCTCTGCAGAGTTCCAGCTTTCTCTTCTCTTCTTGACTCATCCTCATTATTAAATGGGGTTTACTCTCTCATCATAAGAGGCAGTAATTGATACTTTGTGTTAATCTGTGTTTCACAGAAGGGCCCTCAACCAACTGAGCCACACCATTCAGGGCAACCCACATCCATTTACTTGTGCTCTCTAACCTGCCTGCTAGGAAGGCACCTGTGCATGTGTGCACACACGCGCTGCACACGTGCACAGTGGGGGCCCCCAGGAGTGGGATGGTTGTTCTGCGAACCTGTGTATACCAGACCGTGTTTCCCACAAGCTCTTCTAGGAGGAAGTGGACCCCGTTAGAAGGATCAGAGAGCTCAGAAGATCTGGAAATTTCCTCTGTATAGCCAAAGCTTCAAAATATGCCCTAGGGAATGCATTTTTATTCAAGGCCCCAGCTATAAAGGAGGCTCTAGTCTACTTCTTACAGGGATCTGGATCCCTAGAACACAATAACTCTTCTAATCTTTTAAGTTTAAAAAAGAAAAAAAGAGGGGAAAAAAGAGAAGGTTTATCAAGTCTTTGACAAAAGTAAAGCTGCTAAATATTGTGCTCAAACTAACTTGATAATGAGCAGCTACACCTCTATCACCAATTGCAAAGAAGTCTGTCTTACTAAATCCATGCTCCAGGGCTGCATATTTCCTGCAAACAGCTCAAGAAAGACATGTAAATGTAGGCCTTATGTTACTGATATCATCATAACTCACTGTCCCCTTATTATGTGCTAGCTGTGCTAAATGACTTACATGAATTATATTTCATCCTCACAAAAACTCTGAGATAGTTTATCATCATCCTTACTTGACAGATATACAAACTGAGGAACAGAAGTTTAAGTAACTCAGATTTCCGATCAAGATGGAGGCATAGGTAGACATGCTTCATCACCTCATGTAACCACAAAAAGGAGTTACAACTAAATTTTAAATAACACCCAGAACTGTCAGAAAATTGAACTTACGGAAATCCAGTAACCAAGGATTTAAAGAAGCCACGTTCATCCAGATAGGTAGAAGGGGCGGAGACTCAGAGATGGGGCAGAGAGGTGTGGTGGTGGACTGGGCACAGGTGGTCCCACGTTCATGTGTGGTGGATAAAAATCAGGAGGGATACCTTGGGAGTGAGTGATCCCAGCTGTAGGCCAGACCACACAGCCCAGGGTTCCAGTGCCAGGAAGATAAATTCTCATAACCTCTGGCTGTAAAAACCAGTGGGGGTTGGGGTAGCAGAAAAAAACTGCTGGATTTTCAGGAAACTTTGCTTAAAGGGCCTGCGTGGTCTTAAAACATATGCAAACCCACCCACTTTGGGATTCAGCACCAGGGCAACAGCTGGAAGGGCACCAGTCACATAGGGGGAGTGGGTGAAGTGACTAGAAATGGGACAAGTGCTGGGCAAACCTCCAGAAGTCAGGCAGCAGCATAATCCCCTCTCCGAGCCTTCCCTGCAAACAGAACCACAAAGCGATGAGGTGGGTTACTCCACCCTAGCGGTTACCTAAGGCTCCTCTCCACTCACTTTACAGGTGTCTTTTACAGGGAGTCAAAGCAGCTCTACCTAATAACAGAAACAAACAAAAACACAGGCTGCCAAATTGAGGAGACAAAGAAATAGGGCACAAATGAAAGAATATAATAAAACCCCAGAAAAAGAGCTAAATGAAATGGAGATAGCCAACCTATCGAATACAGAGTTCAAAACACTGGTGATCAGGATGCTCAAAGAACTCACTGAGTATGGCAACAGCATAAAGGTAGAAATAAAGGTTACATGAAGTGAAATAAAGAAAAATCTATAGGGAACCAATAGTGAAAGGAAGGAAGCCAGGACTCAAATCAGTGATTTGAAACATAAGGAAGAAAAAAACATTCAATCAGAACAAAATGAAGAAACAAGAATTCAAAAAAAATGAGGAGAGTTTAAGAAGACTCTGGGATATCTCCAAAAGGGCCAACATCTGAATTATAGGGATGCCAGAAGGAGAAGAGGAAGAGCAAGAAACTGAAAACTTATTTGAAAAAATAATCAAAGAAAATTTCCGTATTTGGCAAAGGAAATAGACATTTGAGTCCAGAAAGTGCAGAGAGTCACAAACAAGTTGGACCCAAAGAGGAACACACCAAGACACATCATAATTAAAATGCCAAAGGTTAAAGATAAAGAAAGAATCTTAACAGCAGCAAGAGAAAAGCAGAGAGTTACTTACAAAGGAGTCCCTTTAAGACTATCAGCTGACTTCTCAAAAGAAACTTTGCAGGCAAGAACGGACTGGCAAGAAGTGTTGAAAGTGATGAAAAGCAAGGACCTACATCCAAGATGACTCTATCCAGCAAAGCCATCATTTAGAATGGAAGGGCAGATAAAGTGCTTCCCAGACAAAGAGTTCATCATCACCAAGCCATTATTACAGGAAATGTTAAAGGGACTTAATTAAGAAAAAGAAGAAGATCAAAACTATGAACATTAAAAAGGCAACAAATTCACAACTATCAACAACGGAATCTAAAACAAAAACAAACAAACAAAAACTAAGCAAACAACCAGAACAGGAACAGAATCATAGGTATGGAAGTCATTTGGAAGGTTATCAATGGGGAGGGGGGAGGGGGAGA